>JALAJA010000177.1:78984-94471 GCA_023376005.1 Doryteuthis pealeii | reverse complement strand
AACTCAAGGTTGTGTGTGTGTGTGTGTGTGTGTGTGTGTGTGTGTATAAGAAGGACTACCACTCACTTTTTCTCATCATTCTGTGATATATAATTCTTATCTTATGCCCTCAAGATGATCTAATTAATAGATCAAAACACTTCAGCGTCGGCCAATAAACTCACCACTTAACCCATTTAAACCTGTATTTTTTCAATTTTCTTGATATATTACATACCGTCGGATTTACTTCCTCTCTTCACATATATATATATATATATATCTTTTAAATCAGGAAATACCTGTGCTGAAGAGAATATTTTTAGTGGATATAGTGTGCTCCAGTTCTTGGTAATAAGAGTCAGGGAGACAGTGTGAGGAACAAATTCGACAAGACTGCAAGACAAGGATACGTCAAGTGGTCTTGCTACATGAATGGATACCAAGCCAGGTATTTCTACGTCCCCGCGTAGTGGCCTGGTGAGTCATCTGAGAAAACACAAGGATAGAGTGTCAAATGCTACTGGCACCTAACTAAAAAAAAAATTAAAAATTAAAAAAACCAAAGACTGTTGTAGAAAATCTTAAAACTATTGTTGGTAAATTCGGATTTGTTGTACTACATTACTAAGTTAAAAAAAACTGAAGGTTTATCGGTGTAAGAGAGAAATGTTGCGAAGCCCAAAATCTGTAAGGATACTGGTGAAACATTACCAATTGTCCACCTTTGACGCATCTTGGCGATATTTTACAGAACATTGAAAATTTAGGCTAAATTTGAAAAAAAATCGTATATCTATTGAAAACATATAAAAATCGACCTGTTTTTACGTATATGAAAAAATGTTGTAGAAAACCTTTAAAACTGATAAACTAACGTTTCAACTATTGTTTCTAGTAAGTTTCCCTGGGTTTACATCATACATGATAGTTGGTAAGTTCGAAACCCTTTAGGATTTTTTTTTTTGAGAGTTGAAACATTGCCAATTGTCCGCCTTTGATGCATCTCGGCGATATTTTACAGAACATTGAAAATTTTGGTTAAATTTGAAAAAAAAAATCGTATCTCTATTGAAAACATAAAAATTTATCTATTTTATTTTAATTGAAGTTAATATGAAGTGAATGTGGATATACGTATGTGGATGTATTATAATCTCAGTGATTTGTTATTATTATTAAAAGGCCTAAAGTAAATTAAGAATAAAAATTAAAAAATAATGTATATATATATTTATATGTGTATATATAATTAATTACTTATAGAAGGAAATGAAGTTTATTTAATGTGTGCTTAAGTTATTTTTAATTTATATTTTTTACTCTTAATATTTAAAAGTAAACGGGCTATATATGTATATGTATATGTATATATGAATACACATATGTATATATACAAATATTTTTTCTAGGTACAGGTAAGGCTTAAGGTATAATTATAATAAAGAAGGTGCAATAATATATATATAAACAGTGGAGGTTCAATATATATATAAACAGTACCTTATATATATGCAATATATATATATATATATATATATATATATATATATATATTATTTATATGAAGTTAAGTAAACAAACAAATGTGTCTGTAACCTTGCTGATGAGACCTAATAGGTCGAAATGTACATTCAGGGATTGACACTTTTTCTCAATTTGTTTAGCCTTACATTTTAACATATATGCCCGCGTAAATTCATTAATTATTAACTAATTAATTTTCAAATTAGGTATGACTTCAATTAAGCACATATCCTCCAATATCATATATTATATATATATATATATATATATATATATATATAAACTTTGCTTATATATATATATGTTTTAATTATGGTTTTACGTATATGAAAAAATGTTGTAGAAAACCTTTAAAACTGTTGTTTCTAGTAAGTTTCCCTGGGTTTACATCATACCTGATAGTTGGTAAGTTCGAAACCCTTTAGGAATTTTTTTTGAGAGTTGCACGTCCAACGCCGGACTTTATTTCTATGTAATTGCATTAATAAAAAAAAAACGAAAAAATTCTATAGCAACATTTTACTGTTGTAAAATAACATTGAATTTGTTAAAAGAATCGCATCACCTCCCCCACGGGCGGTGGGGGTGTTTTAGATTCCTTAAGTCAGTCAAGGGTCGAAATGGACGTTGTGAATGTGGGCGTAAGTGTAATGGGTGTTTGCAAACATACCCCGAAGAATAACAAGTACCATTTTTTTGGTTTTTTAAAATTTTTTTAGAAAGAATTTTTATTTTTATTATTTTTTTAACCCACCCAAACAAAAACCGACCAATCAAATTTTTAGAACTAAAAGGTTTTCTTCTCATTACGCCTTCAAAATTCTTTCTAGCGACAGTTTCGTCTTTTTGAGGTTTTTTTTCAAAACGAGGCTTTGCAGCCATTTTGTTTTTTTTTTTAGTTTTGTCTTTCGTTCATTTTGTATTTCGTTTCTTGCTTCATTAAAACGGGTTTCTTTTTTAAGTGTTTTCTTTTTAAATTTATTTATTTCTAATTTTTTAAATTATATTTATTTATTATTTTTTTTTTTGTTATTAGAGAGAGATGTACAATGAGGAGAGAGAATGGAGAAGAAAAGAGAGAGGCTGTGTTGAAGAGAGGAGAGAGTTAAGAATAGAGGAGTGGAGAGAGAGAGAGAGAGAGAGAGAGAGAGAGAGAGAGAGAGAGAGAGAGAGAAGAGCAGGAGAGAGAGAGGGAGAGAGAGAGACGAAGAATTTTTTAAAAAGAAGAAAATTTTCTTTTTAATTCTATTAAGATATTTCTTCTTCTCTTCTTCTTCTTCTTCTTCTTCTCTTCTTCTTCTGCTGAGAGTGAGTGAGAGAGAGAGAAGAGAGAGAGAGAGGAGAGAGAGAGAGAGAGAGAGAGGAGACGAGAGAGAGAGAGAGGGGGTGTAGAAGAGAGTCGAGTAGAGTGAGTGGAGAAGAAAAGATATATAATATATAGCAGATAGTGAAGAGAGAGGAGAGAGAGAGAGAGAGAGAGAGAGAGAGAGAGAGAGAGAGAGAGGTGTGTGTGTTGGTGTGTGTTGTGTGTGAGAGAGAGAGAGAGAGAGAGAGAGAGAGAGAGAGAGAGAGAGAAGAGAGAGAGAGACAAAAGAACGACGAGAGATTTAAGAAAAAGAAAAGATCTTTAAATTCTTCTTCTTCTTCTTCTTCTTCTTCTTCTTCAGAGAGAGAGAGAGAGAGAGAGAGAGAGAGAGAGAGAGAGAGAGAGAAGAGAGAGAGAGAATATTTTTAAAAAGAAAAAAGAAAAATTCTTCTTTTTTAATTTTATTAAAATATTTGTTGTTTGGTTTTTTGTCTTCGTTTACATTAGAGAACATTCATTAAATCCTTTTCTCCTTGAAAAAGTCAAATAAAATAAAATTAAGGAACATTTTTTTAATAGAATCAAATCTTTTTTTTTTACATTTCTTTCATCAAGGAAGTATTTTCAAGGAGGGAAATACGTTTTTTCTTTTATTTCGTTTTTTTTTTTCCTGATTCAATCATTTCGTGTAGGAGAAAAGTGTGAGTTTTTAAACATTGGAGTTTTCTAATTTAACGCGCATAGCTTGGAAGTAAAACGTTGGGCCATGAAACAAGGAGGTCTTTATGGGTGTGGTGAACGTTCCTTTAGTTGGAATATTTTGTTGTATATATATATATATATACCAACCCCTCCGCACGAGCAGGATGTGACACAAGGTCAATTTCTGAAGCGGAGTTCAACAGGTTTGAATTCAGAGTTTTCCTTCTCCTAGACCGGTTGCCTAATCAAGGTTAAAGAGCCTAGTATGCCCTACTATTTATCCATAGCTGGAGGGAATGTAGGATTCATACCTTTCCCAAGGGTATTAGCGCTAAGTGAAATGCAATTACCATGTCCAGGATTTGAACTCGGGTCGACGAGTCCATTTCCCATGTCTTTAACTATTATACCACGCACTTCCCCTTTTTGTATATTTTTGTTGTATATAGTTATTTACTAAGCTTAGCTTAGATGTGGCACAAGACCAGAAGTATGGGGCGCACAGTGAGAATTGAACTCACTAACAATGGTCTGCAAATCCAGCTTGCTAACCATTAAACCACATGAGATGCCTTTATCTTATGAGTATAGTTATTTACTAAGCTTAGCTTAGATGTGGCACAAGGCCAGAAGTATGGGGCGCACAGTGAGAATCGAACTCACTAACAATGGTCTGCAAATCCAGCTTGCTAACCATTAAACCACATGTGATGCCCTATTTTGTTCTATATAAGCCGTGCTGCAATCTACCAATTAAATGTATAGACTAAGCGAGGTCACGTGGTTTAAACATCAGCCAATCAACAGCCCGAATACGTGGCTTTTAAACACTGGAGTTTTCTAATTTAACAAGTATAGCTTGGAAGTAAATACGTGGCTGGTTAACTAATTAATCGCTGATACTGAGAGACGTCCATTTTCAATCATTGAGGGAGGACTTGCAATACTGAGGAGCACCAAGGAACAACTAAAGGATTATTTACCTGGACAAGCGCTCTTGCTTGAAGCCTAAAGGATGGCCATTAAAATCGTAACACGTTTCTCCTGCCTTTCGTTGTAAAATGGACTGCTTATCTATTAATGATAGACATTCGGTCTCTATTTGTCTGCAACCGAAACTACGTTACTGCTTACGTCACAGTCATTTCAGGATTTTAGTAAGTTAATCAATGAGTATTCAATATATGGTCAAAATCATTAATACACAGAATAAATCTTATTTTATCAACGAGTTATCATCTTACGTCACAATACCCTCAGGAATTGCGTAAGTTAATCAATGAGTATTTAATTGTTAGTCAAAATCTTTAATACATAGAATAAATCTAATTTATTAACAATGTCTCTATGAAAATCTGAGTTTGCCTCAAAACAGCCCATGTTATTAGTGTGTTTAAAATCCTGTAATGTGTCTTATATATCACTAAGAAATAAAGGTTTACATATAATGTATGATGTGATTAATTTTCATACTGGTTTAAAAAAACAGGTTTAATAAATAATTCCTTGGTGTTATTGATCTCTAATATTGTTTTGTTGTCCAATGTATTGAAATCAATCCTATGAATGATTTTTATATTGAAACCAATTGTAATATAATTAAAAGAAGTGTAATCTTTTTATATGCATTCTTATTTAATTTTGTTAGTCTTACTAATTTAATAGCCTTCAATGTGTCTTATATATCACTAAGAAATAAAGGTTTACATAATATATGGTGTGGTTAATTTGTATATTGGTTTTAACAAAACCAGGTTTAATAAATAATTACTTGGTATTATTGATAGCTAATATTGTTTTATTGTTCAATGTATTAAAATCAATCCTATGAATGATTTTATATAGAAACCAATTGGAATATAATTAAAATAAGTGTAATCTTTTTATATGCATTCTTATTTAATTTTGTTAGTCTTACTAATTTAATAGCCTTCAATGTGTCTTATATATCCCTAAGAAATAAAGGTTTACATAATATATGGTGCGGTTAATTTGTATATTGGTTTTAACAAAACCAGGTTTAATAGACAATTACTTGGTGTTATTGATTTCTAATATTATTGCTTTATTGTCCAGTATATTAAAATCAATCCTATGAAAGTTTTTTTTATATAGAAACACTTAATAATGTTTCTCTGCTTGGTGTTTTTTAAAAAATTTCAATTCTTTCTTCCTCAAAATTGATATTGAAACATTGATATAGATATGTTGAAAAGATCAATAGAATGGATAAAATCTATTATTATTATATGCCGACACGTGTTTCGATCAAAATTGCTTGCACATAATAAAAAAAAAAATAAAAACTCTGCCCTGATGATAACCTTTTATTTACATACTTAATTTTGTGTTTTTCTCTTGATTTTATTTTTTCCTTTTATATTTAGAATAATTTTAAATAAGATAGGGAATATTCATTAGTCCCCTTCTCCAATAAAATTTGATTAAGAAACTTTTTAATAGAATCAAACATTTCTAGTCTTTCCTAATGAATCAAGGAAGGATTTTTAAAGTGGCGGGGAGTACGTTTTTCTTTCTTTCTTTTTCCCCCTTTTTACTCAATCAGTTCGCGAAGAAAAGTGTGATTTTTTTATTTCTAATTTAGCGAGTTTAGCTTGGAAGTAAAACGTTGGACCATAAAACATGTATTCTGGGTTCTGATTGTCGGTGTTTTGTATTTGTATATATAAGCACGTAAATGTTTTTCATGTTTAAAAAATTATTTTTTTATATGTGTGAAGTTATTAGCATGTTTACATTTGAATAAGATTTCGTTTCTTCTATTCAATAGTTTCTTCCAGTTTTTAGTCTTTATTATCGTTATCCCCTCCCCCCCAACACGTAAATGTTCTTATGTTTTTAAAAACGTCAGGGGATGGAGATGCCCTTGTTTGCTGCAGATTTTTCACAGGGACAGTGGCAAGTACGCCAGAAGCCGTTGGTTTCTGACCATGATGAAGAGGATTTGTATTTTCGCCTGAGTCTCTTTGGCTGGGTTGTGGCCCTAAATCTACTGGATGCGACATGCCCACCTTAGGCGACCCTACCATAAACTTAAGTTCCCGACAGCATGGTTCTGGCACTACCAAGTTTACACGGAAGGGACTGGACTTTAGAAATAATGTGCTAGAATCTAGAGCTAGATGGCCGTTGAGCAAAGAGCTTACTGTAGTGAGTCGATGATGTGTTAATGATAATTGTAATATACTTACCTTCTCTGATTGTTGAATTATTAGAATTGAATTGTACCGAGATCCTTCCAGAAACTATGGCTGATAGGGTGGATGGCAAGGAATGTTACAAACCCACATCTTACATCGGGTGTATAAATGGTGAGTGAGAGAGTTCTCGGAAGATAAAGAGACATATCAGAGAGAGAGAGAGAGAGAGAGAGAGAGAGAGAGAGAGAGAGAGAGAGAGAGAGAGAGAGAGAGAGAGAGAGAGAGTGGAGAGAGGAATCTTCTCTTTATAACTTGATGACATATTTACTCTTCTAGTTGCCATGTTCCTGTCTTCTATTTCATATTCTTCTTCCCTGGTCGACATCTCGTCGAGTTCGGTTCTTCTGTCTAACTTCTTCTAAGAAGGGCTTTGCAACTGGGTTGATTTTGGTTTTCAATTAAATGAACCAACAAGGCATTTTTTGTTGCTTGATCAAGCTTTTATTTTATCTAGCCCATGATTTTAATTCGCTGCGCGGGAGACCAGCCTCAGAGCGCGTCTATACTTTTTGACGGTAGGGCTGAATCTCAAAATGTATTCGGGCTGTTGATTGGCTGAGGTTTAAACCATGTGACTTCGCTTAGTCTATAAATGTTGGGCTGGATGGCATTCTTGCTGTTTGAGTTATAGGTTGACACGTACATACTAAAACCGACGCGCCTCCTTTTTATATATAAATGTATCGATTACCAAAACTCTTCAACAATTTAGTCCAGACTGACCTATCATCTGTCTGTCTGTCTCTGCCTGCCTGTCTGTCTGCTTGTCTGTCGGTCTTTCTCGACCTTGCTATTTTACTTTTTGGTTTAGTAAATAGAGCATTTTGAAAGTGTTATATTAACAGCAGCAGCGGTCATGTGACACTTTCCGCAAATCTTTTGGTTTTTATTTGATTAATTGATTATATCCCTTAATTAGTAAAATCAAATTTGGTGTGTTTTTTTTAGTTATAAGGATATTAAGGTGTTATGCAAGATTTCGAATCTGAATAACATTTATTTTCTGCGTTATAAGCCGTCACGTACATACCACGATATTCTTTTATATATATATATATATATTTTTGGGAGAATATGTGCTTAATTGGAGTCGTACCTAATTTTGAAAATTAATTAATTAATATTGAATTAGGCGGGAATGCCTATTAAATGTATGGCTAAAATCTAGGAGGTCCGTTTGGTGTAAGGGTTATGGGATCGGCCTGTCAGCTTGGCAGTCCGGTTTCAAATCACGCACAGGGCGGCCTTCCTATCTATGGCTCTGCTGATGGGGCCTGATAGGCCGAAATGTACATACAGAGATTGATTTTTCTCGATTTGTTTAGCCATACATTTAATAGGCATTCCCGCCTAATTCAATATTAATTAATTTTCAAAATTAGGTACGACTCCAATTAAGCACATATTCTCCAAAAATTGTCGGCAAAAAAAAGCCATTCCAAACCATACCGTTTTACAACTTATCATATATATATATATATATATTATATATATATTAATATATATATATACAGATGTATAGCTTATCCAAGTTGTGCTGTCTTTCTCTCTGTCTGTTTGTCTGTCAGTCTGTCTGTCTCTGTCTTGCTCTTTCAGTTATAAGCCGACACGTACATACCACGATATTCTTTTATATATACAGATGTATAGATTATCCAGTTGGTGAGGGCCGTTTACGTACCCGGAACGTTGCGATTCGTAGGCTAATGCTCTACCAATTGTAAAAGTGTTTAAATATTTTTTTTTCAAAATAACAGCAAATAGAATCTCGATTGCAGGCAGTAGAGTGTCTGTGTCAAATTAGGATTTTAGCCGGGAGTTTCATTTTAATTGTCCATTTAAGAATGGAGAGAAAATAAAGAAAAAGAAAGAAAGATAAGTTTATAGAAATAAAGAAAGAAAGAAAGAAAGAAAGAAAAAGATAAGGGATTAAAAAGAAAGAAAGAAAGACAGAAAGAAAGAGAAAGAAAGAGAGAGAAAAGAAAAGAAAATGGAAAGAAAGAGAAAGAAAAAATTAGTTTATATAAAGAAAGAAAGAAAGAAAGAAAGAAAGAAAGAAAGAAAGAAAGAAGAAATATAAGATATTAAAAGAAAAAAAAAGAAAGACAGAAAGAAAGAGAGAAAGAATAGAAAAGAACATGGAAAGAAAGAAAGAAAGAAAGAAAGAGAAAGAAAAAATAAATATAAGTTATTAGAAAGAAAGAAAGAAAGAAAGAAAGAGAAAAAGATAATGTATTAAAAAGAAAGAAAGAAAGAGAGAGAAATATAAGGTATTAAAAAGAAAGAAAGAAAGACAGAAAGAAATAGAAAGAAATAGAGAAAGGAAGAAAAGAAAATGGAAAGAGAGAGAAGGAAAACTAGTTTTTAGAAAGAAAGAAAGAGAGAAAGAAAGAACAGGAAATGTAAAGAAAGAAAGAGAAAGAAAGAGAAAGAAAAAAAGAAAGATGAGTTATTAGAAAGAAAGAAAAACAAAAAAAGAGGAAGAAAGAAAGAATGAATTATTTTGAGAAAGGAAAAAATAAAGATGGTCCTTAAACAGAATTGAATAATAGTTGCAGATTTTCTCAAATATACGCACACTACTACTACTACTACTACTACTACTACTATACAACAATTAATAATAATAATAATAAATAATAATAATAATAATAATCTCAATTTTACTAAAAAAATCTTGTAGTGTTGTTGACAGTGATTAGCACGTCTTGGGGGTAGCGTAGGCGACAAGAGTATACAGAGGGTGACTGATTGCAGGATGGTGGGGATGATTATGGTGGGGATGATTTGATTGGGGGAAGGAAACATATAAAGTATCAGGAGACAAATGTGTTAATCTTTTTAGATAATCTAGGAAAATTTTCATGTATTCACATCTAAGATTCCTCGAATAAACAGAATTGAATAATGTCTGCAGACAGTCTCACAAATTGACACCTACTAGGGCCGGGTTAACTCAGTCGGTAGAGCGTTCGACTAGAAACCACAAGGTTCCTAGTTCGATACCGGCCCTCGCCAACTCAGCGTATAAGTAGCACAGGGATCTGTGCGGTAAAGTAAGAAGCTGATGTAGGTGTGGCGTTCCACCTCAGTTGCTAAAATAATCTCCTTGGTCTAGCGCTAGTGAAAAGGGGATAGACTCCCTCGCTGATTGGCTGATACCGACATTAGGCCGCCCCGACGACTTTAATTACTTACTACTACTACTACTACTACTCTGACTCAGAGTGGTAGTACCTGTTAGGGTCCCATCATCATGAGTTATTTAAAATAAAAAATGAAAAAATAAAAAATAAAGAAATAAAGGAAAAGAAAGGAAATAAACGGACCATATGACCTTTAGGCACCCCCTTTTGATCTCGATTAAGAAAGGACATGTTTTTCATTTACACTGTCAATATTCGGTTGTTTGTTAACAGACGATTTTTAGATTTAAAAAAAATCATAAAACTAACCCCTAACCCTAACCCATAACCCTAACCCCTAACAAATAACCGGATATTGACGGTGTAAATGAAAAACATGTCCTTTCTTAATCGAGATCTAAAAAGGGTGCCTAAAGGTCATATGGTCCGAAAAAATAAATGAAGAAAGATAAAAAGAAAGAATTAAAGAAAAAAGGAAGAAAAAGAAAAGAAAAAACAGATTGGAAGAAAGAACGAAAAAAGGAAAAAAGAAAGAAAAAGAAAGAAAGAAAAAAGAAAGGGAGAAATATGGGGAGCAAGAACGAAAGAAAGAATAGAAAGAAAAAAAAAGAAGAAGAAAGGAAGAAAAATAGGAAGAAAGAGCAAAAAAGAAAAGAAAAAAAGAAAACAAAGAAAGAAAAAAAGAAGGAAAGGAAGAAGTATAGACTGAAAGAACGACAATAATCAAAAAAGGAGAGAAAGAAAAAGAAAGAGAAAAGAAAGAAAGAAAAACACGGGTGAAGAATAAAGAAGGAAATAGACAGATAGAAAGAAAGAACGAAAGAAGTAAAGAAGAAAAAGAAAAAGAAAGAAAAGAAAATTAGCAGGATAAAACGGTTAAATAAATGAAAGGAAGAAGGAAGAAAAAAAGAAAGAAATGAAAAAGAAAAAAACGAAAGAAAAAAAGAAAAAAACGAACAAGAAAGAACGAAAGAAAAACGAAAAGAAAGAAAGAAAGAAAGAAAGAAAAAAGAAAAGAAAGAACGAAAGAAAAAACGAAAAGAAAGAAGAAAGAAAAAAATGAAAGAAAGAACGAAAGAAAAAACGAAAGAAAGAAAGAAAGAAAGAAAAGAAAAAAACGAAAGAAAGAAAGAAAAAAGAACGAAAAAAAAAACGAAAGAAAGAAGAAAAAAAACGAAAGAAAGAAGAAAAGAAAAAAATGAAAGAAAGAAAGAAGAAAGAAAGAAAAAAACGAAAGAAAGAAAGAAAGAAATAAGCTGGACAAAATGACTTTTAAAAAAATGAACACGAATAACCAATTCCAAAAATAAAGAGAAAGGAAAAAATCCTTTCTCTTTATTTTTGGAATTGGTTATTCGTGTTCATTTTTTAAAAATCTTTTTGTCCAGCTTATTCTTTCTTTCTTTCTTTCGTTTTTTCTTTCTTTCTTTCTTCTTTCTTTCTTTCATTTTTTCTTTCTTTCTTTTTTTCGTTTTTTTCTTTCTTTCGTTTTTTTCTTTCTTTCTTTCTTTCTTTCGTTTTTTTCTTTCGTTCTTAAGTTAGGTAAAATATTAATAAAAGATATGTCCGCTAGAGGGAGATATGGTCGCTGTAACCATGGCAACTGCCGATGAATATGTTTCCGACAATGTTCTTTTAAAAAATATACATCACCAGTTACACGAAATGTTGATAGTTATTCAGATTTGTTCATATATATATATATATATATATATATATATATATAATTTTATATGCCATCATATTATATATATATATATATATATATATATATATATATATATATATATAATATGATGGCATATAAAATTTAAATAAGAAAAGACAAATTATTTCAAAGTGAATCTACTTGCATATAAGTTAGTGGACATTAAACAATTTCATTTTTCACACACACACACACACACACACACACACACACACACACATATATATATATATATATATAATATATATATATATATATATATATATATATATATTTCAGTCATTTGTTTTGAATAACACAGAGTACTTCTTCATTATTTTGGATCTGTAACTTTTCCAGGCGTCTGGCGATCTTTCTGTTAGGATCCAATTGATATAGAATATTTCCCATACTGTCAGCCCGAGCACTTTCGACTGCTTCCCCAGTCGTCATCATGGGGTATATGAGTTGGTTTTAGTTGGATTTAAGGTCTTTTATCTATGTTGTTTTTAAATTAGAAGAGTCTATTATTTTTGGAGGGTTGCACATTAAGTGTGTTAGTTATTAAAGATAGTTAATATGTTATGCCCGACGTTGAATGCTATTTTATTAATGTTAGTTTTTTTAGATTTTTTTTATGCATATTGTTTCAATAATTTGTAGGCGTTTCTTATTGTTATTTTTATAAATAATTTTGGTGTTTTCAGTGAGAATTTTCCTAATATCAGGGGAGGTTGATTTTTCTGGGTGTTTTGTAATAAAGTGTTGTTTTATGGCACTAGTATCGGTGAGATGGTATGTGAGGCGACTGGAGAGTGTTGTAGTTATATGGCCAATGTAGCTATTAATGTATGGTTTGTTTTCTGAGAGGCACTCTCTGAACGGGCGAGTAAATTTATAGACTACATTCGTTTGGCTTAGGTTTCTTTAGGGGAGTTTGTGCTATTTTAAAACTATATATATATATATATATATATATATATATATATATATATATATATATATTATATATTATATATATATATATATATATCACGATATTGCTAATCCACGAAGCAAACAAATTTACTTCTAGATTAATAAAAATCGATTTAAAAAGTGCTCGATAAAAAGAGCTAAATAACGTTCCCTGAAGAATTGCTACGGCAAGAAACTGCAGTCGGAATATTTTATAACATTCGCCTTTTATATATATATATAATATATATATATATATATATATATATTGGCATTTCAGTCTCGGAAGACTATAATATAGTTTTTGTGCCCCTGATGTTATAGCACCTCCTGTGACTGTGAAGGCCAACGTTTGAAAAATATTCTTGGCCACAGATGTCGTATGTGAAGGCTGTCCCTGAAGATGTTGATGTGCCTCTGCTTTGTTGCCGCTGCTTTCTTCTGGAACTCTTAGCTTCATGGTGTTGAACCAGGGTGACTTCATATATATATATTAATGATTTGAAGGCAATTACAATGCATATAAAAAATAAAAACAAAAAGATCTTATTTTTGTCTTATCGATTTCAAAGTAGAACTTTATCTTCAGAGATGAATATCAGAAATGGACGTGCTTAAGTCTTTTTTCGTGTGGTTATATTTTTCCCTCTTCTTCTCTTTTTTCTTTCTCCTCCTTTTTTTTCTTTATGTTATGAATGAAATGTAATTTCTTATTTTTGGAATATCTGTTGAGAACGAATGTTTGAACACCTATGCTTTGTATATGTATCCAATATTGTGTGGTTATCTTCCGGTGAAATATTGCAACAAAGTAGCCATGTTGAATTCAAATTAAAAACGGTCACATAGAAAAAATTCAGTATATGAATTTTTTTTTTGTTTTCTTTTTTTAAATATTTTTTCTCTAATTTTTTCTTTTTCTTTTTTCTTTTTCTTTTTTTTCTGTTGATGAAATGGCTTTTTATATGATAGTATAGTATAGATAGATAAATATGAACCGAAAGACAGATAGATAGATAGACAGACAGATAGATATATAGATATTTACACGCTCAGACACAGATAGATCGATAGATATGAACAGATAGATAGATAGATAGATAGATATAAACAAACTGAAATAGGTAGATAGATTGATATGAGCAAACTGAGATAGATCGATAGATAGATAGACCGATATCCTGTGATAGATTGATAGATACATAGATAGATAGATAGGTATGAAGTCTGAGATAGATATATTTATAGATACGAACAGACAGATAGACAGATAGACAGACAGAAAGATAGAGAGAGATATATTAAAAAACTGGGATAGATAGACTAATAGATATGAACAGACTGGGATATATATATATATATATATATATATATATATATATATATATAGTTCAATGAGAAATCAAAACAAATAAAAGTTTTTGCTTTTATTTATTTAATTACGGGAACGGTATTACAATCAGCGGTTTCTTGCTTAGAACATTCATCGGGTAATACGAAAAGTTCCTTTAAAAATGACAGAAATTGTGTAAAATATATATATATATATATATTCATTCTTACATAGAAAGGGAGAAAAACCTCAATAAACCGTCATTCTGTAATAAATTTATTTCGACCAAAACTTAAAAGGCTTTTAGAAATTTAGATAATTTTATAAAACTCCCTAAAAGTTCAGTCTCATCCTGTGCCTTCTGTCCGATGAGACTGAACTTCTAAGGAGTTTTAGAAATTTCTTTAAATTTCTAAAAGACTTTTAAGTTTTGGTCGAAATAAATTTATTACAGAATGACGGTTTGTTGAGTTTTTCCTTCCTTTCAAAGGTAAATATTGCTCTGTATTTAATCTAAATTATAGATTATTATACATTGAGCTCTCTCTAGGGATTTATATAAAAATCCTTGTATTTGCACCTACTAAAACAGGCAATATAATTATACAGTGAGATTTTGAAGATCCCATGTAGAATCATCCCTTACTACCAGTTTTTGAATACCTTACACACACACACACCACACACACACACACACACAATACACACACACACACACACGCATATATATATATATATATATATATATATATATATATATATATATATATATATATATATATAAGTCGAAACAGTCTGTACGGTATTCTCCACACCGAGCCATCCTTTGCTGGGATTACACTTGTCAAGTTCATTTTCTATAAGAAAAAGTATCGAATTTTATACGATACATGCATTGTAAGTGCCTTCAAGTAAAAATATAATATATATATATATATATGTAAACACGGTTTGTTTGGAATGGCTTTTTGCCGACAATTTTTGGGAGAATAAGTGCTTAATTGGAGTCGTACCTAATTTTGAAAATTAATTAATTAATAATGAATTAGGCGGGAATACCTATTTAAATGTATGGCTAACAAATCGAGAAAAATCAATCTCTGTATGTACATTTCGGCCTATTAGGCCTCATCAGCAGAGCTATAGGTCGGAAGACCGCCCTGGTGCGTGATTTGAAACCGGACTGCCAAGCTGATACATTTCCTTTTATTTCACACACACACCACACACACACACACAACACACACACATATATATATATATATATATATAATATATATATATTATATATTATAGTTTCAAAAATTGATGTTTTCATAACCATGGCGTCATTAATGAATATTTAAATGAATAGTTTTCTTCTTAAATGATATAGGTTAATTATTCATAGACAGCGGTTGACATATGAGATCGTTAATTTTAAATACAGCCAAAAACTCTACATATTTCCGGTTGGTGACAATTTCATTAGCAAAGGTTTTAATTAAATATTACTTAACAACGAAAATATGGTCACATTTTCTGAGACAAAACACATACATTATATATATACCCAGCAAAAAAAAAAAAAAAAAAAGAAAGAAAAGAAAAACACCCCCCCTGGGTGTAAAAGTTAATTTTTGAAGGTAA
>JALAJA010000177.1:67500-78884 GCA_023376005.1 Doryteuthis pealeii | reverse complement strand
CCCCAAGAGAAGAAGATAGAGAGGGAGAGAATTTAAAAAAGAAACTTCGAAATTCTATTAAAATATTTTCTTCTTCTTCTTCTTCTTCTTTAGAGAGAGAGAGAGAAGAGAGAGAGAGAGAGAGAGAGAGAGAGAGAGAGAGAGAGAGAGAGAGAGAGAGAGAGAGAGAGAAGAGGACAAAGAAGAGACGAGAGAGATTTAAGAAAAAGAAAAGATCTTTAAATTCTTCTTCTTCTTCTTCTTCTTAGAGAGAGAGAGAGAGAGAGAGAGAGAGAAGAGAGAGAAGAGAGAGAGAGAGAGAGAGAGAGTATTTTTTAAAAAAAGAAAAAATTCTTCTTTTTTAATTTTATTAAAATATTTGTTGTTTGGTTTTTGTCTTCGTTTACATTAGAGAACATTCATTAAATCCCTTTTCTCCTTGAAAAAGTCCAAATAAAATAAAATTAAGGAACATTTTTTTAATAGAATCAAATCTTTTTTTTTTACATTTCTTTCATCAAGGAAGTATTTTCAAGGAGGGAAAATACGTTTTTTCTTTTATTTCGTTTTTTTTTTTTCCTGATTCAATCATTTCGTGTAGGAGAAAAGTGTGAGTTTTTAAAAAACATTGGAGTTTTCTAATTTAACGCGCATAGCTTGGAAGTAAAACGTTGGGACATGAAACAAGGAGGTCTTTATGGGTGTGGTGAACGTTCCTTTAGTTGGAATATTTTGTTGTATATATATCTATATCTACCAACCCCTCCGCACGAGCAGGATATGACACAAGGTGAATTTCTTAAGCGGGGTTCAACAGGTTTGAATTAAGAGTTTTCCTTCTCCTAGACCGGTTGCCTAATCAAGGTTAAAGAGCCTAGTATGCCCTACTATTTATCCATAGCTGAAGGGAATGTAGGATTCATACCTTTCCCAAGGGTATTAGCGCTAAGTAAAATGCAATTACCATGTCCAGGATTTGAACTCGGGTCGACGAGTCCATTTCCCATGTCTTTAACCATTATACCACGCACTTCCCCTTTTTGTATATTTTTGTTGTATATAGTTATTTACTAAGCTTAGCTTAGATGTGGCACAAGGCCAGAAGTATGGGGCGCACAGTGACAATCGAACTCACTAACAATGGCCTGCAAATCCAGCTTGCTAACCATTAAACCACATGAGATGCCCTATTTTGTTCTATATAAGCCGTGCTGCAATCTACCAATTAAATGTATAGACTAAGCGAGGTCACGTGGTTTAAACATCAGCCAATCAACAGCCCGAATACGTGGCTTTTAAACACTGGAGTTTTCTAATTTAACAAGTATAGCTTGGAAGTAATACGTGGCTGGTTAACTACTTAATGCTGATACTGAGAGACGTCCATTTGCAATCATTGAGGGAGGACTTGCAATTGAGGAGCACCAAGGAACAACCAAAGGATTATTTACTGGACAAGCGCTCTTGCTTGAAGCCTAAGGATGGCCATTAAAATCGTAACACGTTTCTCCTGCCTTTTGTTGTAAAATGGACTGCTTATCTATTAATGATAGACATTCGGTCTCTATTTGTCTGCAACCGAAACTACGTTACTGCTTACGTCACAGTCATTTTCAGGATTTTAGTAAGTTAATCAATGAGTATTTCAATGTATGGTCAAAAATCATTAATACACAGAATAAATCTAATTTTATCAACGAGTTATCATCTTACGTCACATACCCTCAGGAATTGCGTAAGTTAATCAATGAGTATTTAATTTTTAGTCAAAATCTTTAATACATAGAATAAATCTAATTTATTAACAAGTCTAATGAAAATCTGAGTTTGCCTCAAAACAGCCCATGTTATTAGTGTGTTTAAAATCCTGTAATGTGTCTTATATATCACTAAGAAATAAAGGTTTACATATAATGTATGATGTGATTAATTTTCATACTGGTTTAAAAAAACAGGTTTAATAAATAATTCCTTGGTGTTATTGATCTCTAATATTGTTTTGTTGTCCAATGTATTAAAATCAATCCTATGAATGATTTTATATAAAAAACAATTGTAATATAATTAAAATAAGTATGATCTTTTTATATGCGTTCTTAATTAATTTTGTTAGTCTTACTAATTTAATAGCCTTCAATGTGTCTTATATATCACTAAGAAATAAAGGTTTACATAATATATGGTGTGGTTAATTTGTATATTGGTTTTAACAAAACCGGGTTTAATAGATAATTACTTGGTGTTATTGATTTCTAATATTATTGTTTTATTGTCCAATGTATTAAAATCAATCCTATGAAAGTTTTTATATAGAAACATTTAATAATATTTCTCTGCTTGGTGTTTTTTTAAAAATTTCAATTCTTTCTTCCTCAAAATTGATATTGAAACATTGATATAGATATGTTGAAAATATCAATAGAATGGATAAAATCTATTATTGTTATATGCCGACACGTGTTTCGATCAAAATTGCTTGCACATAAAAAAAATAAAAATAAAAACTCTGCCCTGATGATCACCTTTTATTTACATACTTAATTTGTGTTTTTCTCTTGATTTTATTTTTTCATTTATATTTAGAATAATTTAAAAATAGATAGGGAATATTCATTAGTCCCTTCTCCATAAAATTTGATTAAAAACTTTTTAATAGAATCAAACATTTTCTAGTCTTTCCTAATGAATCAAGGAAGGATTTTTTTAAAGTGGCGGGAGTACGTTTTTTTCTTTCTTTTTTTCCCCTTTTTACTCAATCAGTTCGCGAAGAAAGAAAAGTGTGATTTTTTTTAATTATTCTGATT
Organism: Doryteuthis pealeii; assembly: GCA_023376005.1. NCBI lineage: Eukaryota > Metazoa > Mollusca > Cephalopoda > Myopsida > Loliginidae > Doryteuthis > Doryteuthis pealeii. The sequence continues at coordinate 76,101 of JALAJA010000177.1, read as the reverse complement.
TAGCGATTTTAGCTTGCAAGTAAACGTTGGACCATAAAACATGTATTCTGGGTTCCGATTGTCGGGGTTTTGTATTTGTATATATAAGCACGTAAATGTTTTTTATGTTTAAAAAATTATTTTTTTTATATGTGTGAAGTTATTAGCATGTTTACATTTGAATAAGATTTCGTTTCTTCTATTCAATAGTTTCTTCCAGTTTTTATTATCGTTATTTTCCCCCCAGACACGTAAATGTTCTTATGTTTTTAAAAACGTCACGGGATGGAGATGCCCTTGTTTGTCGCAGATTTTTCACAGAGGCAGTGGCAAGTATGCCAGAAGCCGTTGGTTTCTGACCATGATGAAGAGGATTTGTATTTTCGCCTGAGTCTCTTTGGCTGGGTTGTGGCCCTAAATCTACTGGATGCGACATGCCCACCTTAGGCGACCCTACCATAAACTTAAGTTCCCGACAGCATGGTTCTGGCACTACCAAGTTTACACGGAAGGGACTGGACTTTAGAAATAATGTGCTAGAATCTAGAGCTAGATGGCCGTTGAGCAAAGAGCTTCCTGCAGTGAGTTGATGATGTGTTAATGATAATCGTAATATACTTACCTTCTCTGATTGTTGAATCTGATGTTGGCATTCTTGCTGTTTGAGTCTGGAACAACTTGAAAATCACTTGATGGTAAGTGGCCAATACGCTGCTTTGAAACCAATTGTAACAATCGCACCTTCAATGTATTGTATTATAAACACACACACACACACACACACACATATATATATATATATATATTAACTTATTTAAACCTGTGTTTTTTCAATTTTCTTAATATGCTACACACACACACACACACACACACATATATATATATATATATATATATATAATATATATATATATGGAGGACTCTCCTATTGTGAACGATAGATGACGGTCAGCAGTGTGTGATTTGTTTCCTTCCCATGTTGTGCATGCTATCAAGAAGACATTTTGTGTTTCCCTGAGTGTGATAGCAGCCCAGCCTTGCTGCGAACTATGAAGCCACACTGACAGATGAAATGTTTTAAGGCGGGAGTCAGATATTTTTGTTTTAGTTAGACGGAGCTGATCTCGATGTTTCAGTTTATTTTCTTCAAAGTTCTTTAATCTAGCGAAACATGTCTTACGCCATTCTTTCCGATTTGATGCTAGATTTTCCCAAGCACTCGGGTTAATATTGTCCTTCAATTTGTCTTTATAGCGTAAGAGTGGACGTCCAATTTGGTAATTGTCCGTGTAATATCCTATTCTCATTCATTCTGGTCACGTTGTCATATATATATAATATATATATATATATATATATATATATATATATATGACAATAAAACATAGGACCAATAAAAAGGAAGGAAAAAAAATTAAAAAAATCGGTTTTCAACTGCCTAAATGGCATTCTTGCTGTTTGAGTCTGGAACAACTTGGAAACCACTTGAGGGTATCTTGTCTTGTGCCGTTTATTGTTTTTAATAACAACACTAGATGTTCTTTCTTTTTCTCATATCTGCGGATTTATTCTATACCCAAATCAAAATACCTTGGGGAACAATCACTTTCCTTGTGTCTGTTCCATTCAACAGTTTAAGCCAGACTGACCTCTCATCCCCTCTATGTGTTCAATATATTTATTCCTGTCTTTGTTGATCGCGCTTGACATTTTTCATTCAAAGTTTTTTTTGGTTGGGGTTGAGCGCCACATCTACTATTATCTCCCAGTTGATTTTACCGCACAGATCAGATTCCAAAGCTGTGCTACTCATGCGCTGAGTTGACGAAACCCGGAACCTTGCAATTTGTAGGCGGAAGACACTATTACATATTAAAGTGTATGCACGATTTTAATACTAAATGATATCTCCTTTCTGAGTTATAAGTCGACACGTACATACTAAAACAGACGCACCTTCTTTCTATATATAGATTACCAAAACTGTGTCTGTTCCCTTCAACAGTTTAGTTCAGACTGAACTCTCATCTGTCTATCTATCTTTGCCCGTCTGTCTGTTTGCTTGTCTGTTGGTCTTTCTCGACCTTGCTCTTTTACTTTTAGTTTCAGTAAATAGAGCAATGTTGCGGCCATTTTGAAAGTTTTATATTAGCAGCAGCAGCAGCGGTCATGTGACACTTTCCGTAAATCTTTTGGTTTTCATTTGATTAATTTATTATATCCCTTAATTAGTAAAATCAAATTTGGTGTGTTTTTTTTAGTTATAAGGATATTATGGTGCTATGCAAGATTTCGAATCTGAATAACATTTCTTTTTTGCGTTATAAGCCGTCACGTACATACCACGATATTCTTTTATATATATATATATATATATATATATATTATATATATATATATATATATTATAATATAATATATATATATACACAGATGTATAGCTTATCCAAGCTGTGCTGTCTTTCTCTCTGTCTGTTTGTCTGTCAGTCTGTCTGTCTCTGTCTTGCTCCTTTCAGTTATAAGCCGACACGTACATACCACGATATTCTTTTATATATACGATGTATAGATCATCCAGTTGGTGAGGGCCGTTTTACGTACCCCGGAACGTTGCGATTCGTAGGCTAATGCTCTAAGCCAATTGTAAAAGTGTTTAAATATTTTTTTTTTTCAACATAACAGGCAAATAGAATCTCGATTGCAGGCAGTAGAGTGTCTGTGTCAAATTAGGATTTTAGCCGGGAGTTTCATTTTATGTCCATTTAAGAATGGAGAGAAATAAAGAAAAGAAAGAAAGATAAGTTTATAGAAAGAAAGAAAGAAAGAAAGAAAGAAAGAAAAAGATAAGGGATTAAAAAGAAAGAAAGAAAGACAGAAAGAAAGAGAAAGAAAGAGAAAGAAAGAGAGAGAAAAGAAAGAAATGCAAAGAAACAGAAGAAAAAATTATTTATATAAAGAAAGAAAGATAGAAAGAAAGAAAGAAAAGAAGTAAGAAATATAAGGTATTAAAAGAAAGAAAGAAGAAGAAAGAAAGAAAGAAAAGAGAAAGAAGAGAAAGAATAGAAAGAAAAGAAAATGGAAAGAAGAAAGAAGAAAGAAAGAGAAAGAGAAGAGAGAAAAGAAAAAGAAAATATAAGTTATTAAAAAAGAAAGAAAGAAGACAGAAAGAAATAGAAAAGAAAATAGAGAAAGAAAGAAAAGAAAATGGAAAGAAAGAGAAGGAAAAATCAGTTTTTAGAAAAGAAAGAAAGACAGAAAGAAAGAACAGGAAATGTAAGAAGAGAAAGAAAGAGAAAGAAAAAAAGAAAGATAAGTTATTAGAAAGAAAGAAAGAAAAACAAAAAAGAGAAAGAAAGAAAGAATGAATTATTTTGAGAAAGGAAAAATAAAGTGGGTCCTTAAACAGAATTGAATAATAGTTGCAGATTTTCTCAAATATACACACTAACATACTACTACTCTACTACTACTACTCACTACAAAATTAATATAATAATAATAATAATAATATAATCTCAATTTTACTAAAAAATCTTGTAGTGTTGTTGACAGTGATTAGCACGTCTTTAGGGGTAGCGTAGGCGATGAACAAGAGTATACAGAGGGTGACTGATTGCAGGATGGTGGGGATGATTATGGTGGGACTATTTTGATTGGGGGAAGGAAACATATAAAGTATCAGGAGACTGTGTTAATCTTTTTAGATAATCTAGGAAATTTCATGTATTCACGATCTAATTCCATCAAAATAAACCAGAAATTGATAGATGCTTGCAGACAGTCTCACAAAATTGACACCTACTAGGGCCGGGTTAAGCTCAGTCGGTGAGCGTTCGACTAGAAACCACAAGGTTCCTAGTTCGATACGCCCTCGCCAACTCCAGCGTATAAGTAGCACAGGGATTCTGTGAGGTAAAGTAAGAAGCTGATGTAGGTGTGCGTTCGCACCTCAGTTGCTAAAATAATCTCCTTGGTCTAGCGCTAGTGAAAAGGGGATAGACTCCCTCGCTGATTGGCTGATACCGACATTAGGCCGCCCCGACGACTTTACTTACTTACTTACTACTACTACTACTCTGACTCGGAGTGGTAGTACCTGTTTAGGGTCCCATCATCATGAGTTATTTAAAATAAAGATGAAAAATAAAAAATAAAGAAATAAAGGAAAAGAAGGAAAAAAAAAACGGACCATATGACCTTTAGGCACCCCCTTTTTGGTCTCGATTAAGAAAGGACATGTTTTTCATTTACTTCGTCAATATCCGGTTGTTTGTTAACAGACGATTTTTAGATTTAAAAAATTTATAAAACTAATCCTTAATCTTACCCCTAACAAACAACGGGATATTGACGTTGTAAATGAAAACATGTCCTTTCTTAATCGAGATCTAAAAAAGGGTGCCTAAAGGTCATATGGTCCGAAACAGAATGAAGAAAGTAAAAAGAAGAATTAAAGAAAAAAGGAAGAAAAGAAAAGAAAAACAAGAAAGAAAACAGATTGGAGAGAAAGAACGAAAAAAGGAAAAAAGAAAGAAAAGAAAAAAGAAGAAGGGAGAAATATGGGAAGCAAGAAGAAAGAAGAATAGAAAAGAAAGAAAGAAGGAAAGAAGAAATAGGAAGAAAGAGCAAAAAAGAAAAGAAAAAAAGAAAACAAAGAAAGAAAAAAAGAAGGAAAGGAAGAAGTATAGACTGAAAGAACGACAATAATTTAAAAAAAAGGAGAGAAAGAAAAAATAAAGAAGAAAAACACAGAGAAAGAAATAAAAAAGAAAATAAGACAGATTGAAAGAAAGAACGAAAGAAAGTAAAGATAGAAAAAAAGAAAAAGAAAGAAAAGAAAATTAGTAGGATAAAACGGTTAAAATAAATGAAAGGAAGGAAGGAAGAAAAAAAGAAAAAAAGAAAGAAAAGAACAAAGAAAAAGAAAGAAAAAGAAAGGAGGAAAGAAGAAAGAACGAAAGAAAAAACGAAGAGAAAGAAAGAAAGAAAGAAGAATGAAAGAAAGAAAGAAAGAAAAAGGAAAGAAATGAAAAGAAAGAAAGAAAGAAAAAAGAAGAATGAAAGAAAGAAAGAACGAAAGAAAAAAAATGAAAGAAAGAAAGAAAGAAAGAAAGGAAGAATGAAAGAAAGAAAGAAGAAAGGAAGAATGAAAGAAAAAAAGAAAGAAAAAAGGAAGAAAGAAAGAAAAGAAAGAAAGAAAAAAAGGAAGAATGAAAGAAGAAAGAAAAGAAAAAAGAAAGATGAAAGAAAGAAAGAAGAAAGAAAGAAAGAAAAAAAGAAGAAAGAAAGAAAGAAAGGAAGAATGAAAAGAAAGAAAAAAAAAAGGAAGAATGAAAAGAAAAAAGAAGAAAAAAGAAAAGAGAGAAAAAGGAAGAGAAGAAAGAAGAAAGAAAAGAAAAAATGAAAGAAAGAAAGAAGAAAGGAAGAATGAAAGAGAAAGAAAAAGGAAGAATGAAAGAAAAAAGAAAGAAAAAAGAGAAAGAAAGAAAGAAAAAGGAAGAAGAAAGAAAGAAAGAAAGAAAAAAAGGAAGAATGATAGAAAGAAAGAAAGAAAGAAAAAAGGAAAAAAAGAGAAGTTAGGTAAAATATTCATAAAAGATATGTCCGCTAGGGGGAGATATGGTCGCTGTAACCATGGCAACTGCCGATGAATATGTTTCCGACAATGTTCTTTTAAAAAATATACATCGCCAGTTACACGAAATGTTGATAGTTATTCAGATTTGTTCATATATATATATATATATATATATATATATATATATATATATATATATATAATCTGCTGGCATATAAAAATTTAAATAAGAAAACACAAAGTATTTCAAAAGATGAATCTACTTGCATATAAATTAGTGGACATTAAACAGTTTCATTTTTTTCATATATATATATATATATATATATATATATATATATATATATATATGCTGTAGATAGAAGGAAAGTGGTCAAGAAATGAACAACTCAAAACAAGTCACAGGGTGATAACATAACTTAGCTACACATGAACATTTACTCGCATAAATTAATATATGCCCACACCAATTGACCCATCAACCACTGTCACCGCCCCAGCACTTCAAACAAACATCCTCTACCCCTCCACTCAACTGACCCAGCGACCTCATCCTACCCAAAATTCCCCGCTCCTCCTTATTCTCACATCACTACACACTCACCCCCTTGACCTCCCCGGTGCCACCGCCGCCACCTGTGCTTAAACGTATGCTTTGCTTTAATAAAGTCACAAATGACTGAGTACGTCTGTGAACACAGACGAAACGTATCACCCTGTGACTTGTTTTGAGTTGTTCATTTCTTGACCACTTTCCTTCTATCTACACCATATCGTCGGATCCTAAAATCAACCCACCCCTCCCTTCATAATATATATATATATATATATATATATATATATATATATATAATCCAAAAGTCCAGAGAAGAAATCTTCCTTACGCTGTTTGAGAACGTAATGCAATATAACTTATGTAGGTCCACCCTCGAAATAAAGAGGAAATGATATATAATTTGAATTAGTTAAATTATTCAGTACAGAAAACAGGTTTTCTCGTATCTTCATATATATATATTTTTTATATATATATGTATGTATATATGTGTATATTTGAGTGACTTTGAAAGAAAATAAAGAAATAAAAAAAATAAATTAGAATAAAATAAAATAAATTATGGTAAATAGGAAGATATGAAGAAGAAATAAACTACTAAATAAATGAATTCTAAATGAACTGGGGTTGTCCTTTTAGTTGAAATCTGGAATAGATTGATTTAACAGAAATTCCTGACAAATTACTGACAAGTAGTCAGGTATCTTTTTTATTACCCTACAGCTGAGCAGACAGGACAATATATATATTTAAAAAATCTGTTTTCAAATGCCTTAAAAGTAATAAACAATTCATCATTCGCATCTGAATAGCTGAGAGAATTAGACACTTTGTCTAAGCTCCCCGAAATAGGCTGTAATGCGAAATCTCTAAGTCTTTTGTTATTTCTTTACTTTATATTATATATATATATATATATATATATAATATATATATTATATATATATATCAGGCATGTGTTATTGAATAACATGGAGTACTTCTTCTTTATTATTTTGAATCTGTGTCTTTTCCAATCGTCTGGCGAACTTTCTGGTGTTTGGATCGAATCTAAATAGGATATTTCCCATATTGTTATCCCGAGCGCTTTCGACTGCTTCCTCAGTCGTCATCATGGTGTATACGAGTTGGTTTTTAGTTCGTTTTTTTAGGTCTTTTATCTATGTTTAAATTAGAAGAGTCTATTATTTTTAGAGGGTTACAAGTTAAGTGTGTTAGTTATTAAAGATAGTTAATATGTTATGTCCGACATTGAATGCTATTTTATTAATGTTAGGTTTTTAATTTTTTATGCATATTGCTTCAAGAATTTGTAGGCGTTTCTTATTGTTATTTTTTATAGATAATTTTGGTGTTTCCAGTGAGAATTTTCCTAATATCGGGGGAGGTTGATTTTTCTGGGTGTTTTGTAATAAAGTGTTGTTTTATGGCACTAGTATCGGAGAGATGGTATGTGAGGCGACGTGAGAGTGTTGTAGTGGTATGTCCAATGTAGATATTAATCTATGGTTTGTTTTCTGAGAGGCACTCTCTGAACGGGCGAGTGAATTTATAGACTACATTCGTTTGGCTTAGGTTTCTTTAGGGGAGTGTGTATTATTTTAAATATATATATATATATATATATATATATACCTTTGAAATGGAGGAAAAACGCAATCAACCGTAATTCTGTAATAAATTTATTTCGACCAAAACGTAAAAGGCTTTTAGAAATTTAGATAAATTCCCAAAACTCCCTAAAAGTTCAGTCTCATCCTGTGCCTTCTGTCTGATGAGACCGAACTTCTAAGGAGTTTTATGAATTTCTTTAAATTTCTAAAAGCCTTTTAAGTTTTGGTTGAAATAAATTTATTACAGAATGACGGTTTGTTGAGTTCTTCCTTTCTTTCAAAGGTAAATATTGCTCTGTATTTAATCTAAATTATAGATTATTATACATTGAGCTCTCTCTAGGGATTTATATAAAAATCCTTGTATTTGCACCTACTAAAACATGCAATATAATTATACAGTGAGATTTTGAAGATCCCAAGTAGAATCATCCCTTACTACCAGTTTTTGAATACCTTACACACACACACACACACACACACACACACACACACACACAAATATATATATAAGTCGAAACAGTCTGTACGATATTCTATACACCGAGCAATTCTTTGCCGGGATTACACTTGTCAAGTTCATTTTCTATAAGAAAAAGTATCGAATTTTATGCGATACATGTATTGTAAGTGCCTTCAAGTAAAAATATAATATACATATATATGTAAACACGGTTTGTTTGGAATGGCTTTTTGCCGACAATTTTTGGGAGAATAAGTGCTTAATTGGAGTCGTACCTAATTTTGAAAATTAATTAATTAATAATGAATTAGGCGGGAATACCTATTTAAATGTATGGCTAAACAAATCGAGAAAAATCAATCTCTGTATGTACATTTCGGCCTATTAGGCCTCATCAGCAGAGCTTATAGAT
>JALAJA010000177.1:52500-62500 GCA_023376005.1 Doryteuthis pealeii | reverse complement strand
TCTTTTTGTCCCCGACTATTTCGTAAACCTGTCGGCCATTGGAGGAACTACAAAAAATTTTTCTTTTTTTCTTTTTTTTGTCTGTTATTTGTTAAATTGAAAGAAACTAAATTATCATTTTTTCTTTATTATTTGGAACTTCGGGAAGTCTTGCGGATGTTAAACATTACGAGAGAGAGAGAGAGAGAGAGAGACAGACAGACAGACAGACAGACAGACAGACTGTGAGTGAAACTGGGTGAAAGAAAGATTAAGGATGGGAGAGACAGAAATAGAAAGGGTGAGTGAGGGAGAACGTGCTACTGTATGGCTGCACCACTTTGACTCTAATGAAATACTTTCAGAAAAAAAGCTGGATGGGAACAAATAATGGAAGTAGCAACCCACCAAAAAAAGCAGCTGTACAGTCACTTGCCTCCCATCACACAAGCCATCCAGGTAAGACAAACAGGTCCTTGCTTCTCCAGCAGTGTCCAGCATTAGTGACATTCTCCCGTGGGAACCTGCACATGGATACATCAAGAAGGAATCAAAGAAAACGTCTTCACTGGGTGTATGAATAGACCAGCAGAAGCCCAGGTGGGGGCATGTGTTATGAGATCAGAGAGACAGTAGCATTGAGAGGATTGGAAGAAGAAGAAGAAGAAGAAGAAGAAGAAGAAGAAGAAGAAGAAACAACAACAAGTAAAAGTCAACAGCGATGAGACAGGAAATGGAGATGAAAAAGGAAAGGAAAGATTAGTCTGCGTTGGACTCAATTTTTTGATCCCCCTCTCAACAAAGACTTTTTGTGTTAACTTAAATTTTATTTTTCCTCAACATATTTATCCATAGCTGAAGGGAAAATAGTTGGATTGTATACACTTCTCAAGGGTATTAATGCTATGTGAAATGCAACCAGCATTGTCCAGGATTTGAAATCAGCTCACCATGTTCCTTCTCTAACGAAGGAACTGAGGACTTTTTACCAGAAGAACCAAAAGATTCATTATCAGAGGACTACCAATTCCACTAGACAAGCGCTTTTGTACGTAGTTGTGTGTGACAAGTGTGACATGTATTGTTTATATTTGTGTGATTGGTTGTGCCAACATTGTAGCAGTTTTGTCTGTGATTGAAACTTGTGATTGAAATTTGTTGTTGTTGAGCGAGAGAGAGAAAATTGGAAACGAAAATACGAGACCAACCTGATATATCATTTTGTGTCTTCGGGCAGCGACTTCCCCCCATTGTGTCGATGTTGGGGGAGAACTTTCGCTCCTACTGTCGAGTTAGGAGCATCAGCTCCAACTTTGTCGAGTCGGGAAGAGCATAAGCTCCCACTCTCTGTTGTTTTTCAGCTCTATGGGCCTTTTTTATAATTTTCTTTTTGTCATTGTCTATTGTGATCATTAAGCTAAAATATTCATCAAATATCAGGTGAGGTACATTCCGATGGCGTACATATTTTCCCATGGAATTTAAACCATTGTTTCTATTGTTGTTGAAATATTTTAAAGCTAATATTATTTCGATTCTCTTTTGTTTACCTAATTCTAAACTCATGACATACCATTGTAAAACTAGTTATTTAAGAAAACTTAATTATTTTAATTTGGTCAATTCCACGATGACCCACAAGATTGTAACAATGTTACATAAAGAAAACGTGTAATAATTCTTTTTAGAGGGCAAAGAAACAAAACTTAGTTCTATTAGAAGTACGTACATGATTCAAAAGCTCTCTATGAATTATGTAACGTATGTATATATTATACAAAGAAAATGGATAATGTATTCTAATTCTTTTAGAGGGCAGGGAAACAACACTTAGTTCTATTATAAGTACGTACACAATTCCAAAGCTTCCTATGAATTATGTAACGTATGTATTTGTTATACAAAGAAAATGGATAATATATTCTAATTCTTTTTTGAAGGCCAGGAAACAACACTTAGTTCTATTAGAAGTACGTACATGATTCAAAAGCTTCCTATGAATTATGTAACGTATGTATATATTATACAAAGTAAACGGATAATATATTCTAATTCCTTTTTGAGGGCCAGGAATCTCTTAAGTAATGAAATATCAATAAATATATAAACACTTCAACAAATGGGTTTTCACTTCTATTCAGTTGATAGATGGAAGATGGCCAAGCCGATACGAAGAGGAAAACCCCAGTACGACGTGATGGAAGATAGAAGGATTTAAAAACGGTTTAGCGCAGTCGGTAGAGTGCCTCACGAAGAACCCAATCGAAAAGTAATTGTCCAACGTCCTATTAATTTGGAAGTATCTTCATCTTCAGAGACGTTTATATTTCTGAAATAATAATAATAATAATAATAATAAATAATAATAATAATAATAATAATAAGCGGACAATATCATGCAAACAGAAATGAAAGGAAAAGTTAAAAAAGAATATCTCAGGAGAACTAGAACACTTCTAGAAACCAAACTTAACAGCAGAAATCTGATCAAAGGAATTAATACCTGGGCCGTCCACATTATAAGATACTCTGGGCCATTCTTAAAATGGACAAAAGAAGAACTCAGACAGATAGATCAAAGGACTAGGAAATTAATGACCATGCACAAGGCTCTACACCTAGAAACGATAGATATACTATATGAATGGAAGGGGAAAGAGGTCTTGCCAACATAGAGGACTGCGTAGAGGTCACAATCCAACGACTCGAAGAATACACAAAAGAGCAAAGAAAGATTACTTATGGCAGTCAACAATAGCAGTTGTAATATATGGACAAACAGAAAAACAACAAAAACTAGAAAACAAAAATGGAAAAAAAAACAATTATATGGACACTTCAAAGGACAAATCGAAGAGGTTGCACATGAAAAAACCTGGACGTGGTTAAGAAAGGGAAACCTCAAAAGAGAAACTGAATCACTAATAATTGCTGCACAAAATAATGCCATAAGGACGAACTATATCAAAGCGAAAATTGATAAGAACCAACAAATAGTAAATGTAGACTTTGCGGTAATAGAGATGAGACTGTAAACCATATACTCTGCGAATGTAGCAAACTAGCACAACGGGAGTACAAAACTAGACACGACTGGGTTGGGAAGGTGATCCACTGGGAATTATGCAAAAAATTAAATTTTGACCACACAACAAAATGGTATATGCATAAACCAGAATCTGTTCTTGAGAACGAAACGCATAAAATTCTCTGAAATTTGTGAAAACTCAAAAGGAGTGAACAATAATAATAATAATAATAATAATAATAATACCTCAGGAGAACAAGAAAACTCCTAAAAACCAAGCTCAACAGCAGAAATCTGATCAAAGGAATAAATGCCTGGGCCGTCTCCATTATAGAGAACTAGGCACGACTGGGTTGGAAAAATGATCCACTGGGAATTATGCAAAAAATTAAATTTTGACCATACAACAAAATGGTATATGCATAAACCAGAATCTGTTCTTGAGAACGAAACGCATAAAATTCTCAGGAAATTTGAAATAAAAACGGATCACCTTATCCCAGCAAGAAGACCAGACATAGTGTTGATAAACAAAAAAGAAAGAACTTGTCAACTGGTGGATTTTGCAGTTCCAGCAGATCACAGGGTGAAGCTAAAGGAAAATGAAAAAATGGACAAATATCTGGATCTTGCCAGAGAACTGAAAAAGTTATGGAATATGAAAGTGAAAGTGATACCAATTGTGGTTGGTGCACTTGGAACAGTCCCAAAAGGATTGGAAAAGGGTTTGGAAAATCTTGAAATCAGAGGAAGGATTGATACCATTCAGAACACTGCACTGCTACAATCTGCCAGAATACTCAGAAGAGTCCTGGAGACCTGAGGAGACTTGCTGTCACTCAGACTCCAGTGAAAGACCATCAGCTAACACTGATGTGAAAACTCAAAAGGAGTAAACAATAATAATAATAATAATAATAATAATAATAATAATAATCAGAGTTAGAATTGAGTCCATCCAGACTACTGCATTGCTGCAATCTGCCAGAATACTCAGAAGAGTCCTGGAGACCCGACGAGACTTGTTCTCACTCAGACTCCAGGGAAATACCATCAGCTAATGCTGGTGTGAAAAATTCTATAATAATAATAATAATGAAAGAAGAAGAAGAAGAAGAAGAAGAAGAAGAAGAAGAAGAAGAAGAAGAAATGACAGATAGACAGACTATGTGTTAAGGAAAGAAGAAAAAAGTGATCTCGCCAGCATTAAGTATTGCGTAGATGCGACAATTCAAAAACACGAAGAATACAATAAAAAAAGCAAAGAAAAAATAATTACAACAGTCAGTAACAGTAATTTAAACATATGAACAAACAGAAAAAACAACAAAAGACTAGAACACAGAGAAGTGAAGAAAAACAACTAAATGGATACTTCAAGCGACAGACTAGTGAGATTGTACACGAGAAAATCTGGACATTGCTAAGAAAGGGAAACCTCACATAATTCAAAAGCTTCCTATGAATTATGTAACATATGTATATATTATAAAAGGAAAAGGGTAATATATTCTAATTCTTTTTAGAGTGCCAGGAAACAACACTTAGTTCTATTATAAGTACGTACATAATTCAAAAGCTTCCTATGAATTATGTAGCATACAGTAGCACTGACTCTACCAGGGTCTTGAAGAATTGCCGCTTTAACTTGTCAGTGAGATCTGATTTCCCTAGGACTGATAATCTGTTTACAGCAGACCATGTATTAACATCGCTTTCTGTGGATGAGATATTACTACCTAGGCACGCGTATTAATCCACTGGCTTTAGAGACTACCTTCGAGGGTATTCTAACTCTTTTTAGAAGGCCAGGAAACAACACTTAGTTCAATTATAAGTACGTACATAATTCAAAAGCTTCCTATGAATTATGTAACATATGTATATGTTATACAAAGAAAATGGATAATATATTCTAATTCTTTTTTGAAGGCCAGGAAACAACACTTAGTTCTATTAAAATGAATCTCTTAAATAATGAAATGTCAATAAATATATAAACACTCCAGCGAATTGGTTTTCACTTCTATTCAGATGGAAGATAGCCAACATGATACGAAGAAGTAAACTCCGTTACGATGCGATGGAAGATAGAAAGATTTAAGAGGCTCAATACAAATATCACTGTATCCTGGGTATATCGCTAAACAGCATCTAATGGCGAAATTCTAATGGAGCTCTGGGGAATGTGGAGTACCATTTCATCGCTATTACTCCCAGGTCCACTCGCACCCGGAGCTGAAGTACCTGATAGGGTCCCATCTATAGGTCAAATAGAAAATTTTGGCTTTTCTATGAACCTTTGTAAATATTAAATTTGAATTTATTCTTCAGGAATTTTAAATCGTTCGCTCAAAGCTTACGCACTAAGTTGAAACCATTAAAACACGGTTCCTTGTTTAAGTAAAAAAATAAAAAAACAACTTTGGGTCCTCGTCGGAAACATGCCTATATCATTGTAAAAAGTTGTTCATTTTTATTCTAAGAAGACTCATGTCTCCCTGTTGCTCAAACTTTTTTTTTTCAGTGAAAATGGAATAAAAGAAAGATCGTGATGGTCAGCTCTAAAACTGTCTGTATCATGTAGTTATTTATTTACCAAGGTTAGCTTATATGTGGCAGGGTACCCTAAGTATGGAGCGCCCAGTGAGAACTGAATTCACTAACAATGGTACTGGTCTGCTAATCTAACTTGCTAACCATTACACCACGTAAGGTGTTCTGTTTCTGTCTTAATATATATCTTATTATAATGGAGATTGTGTGTTTTTCTGTCTGTAACCGAAACTACTCAGTCACAAATTCTCTTAGTTTTGACATCACATTCTCCATGATTTTATCTTTATTAACCTCAATTAATAATAAAAAATTGTCTTACATTATTAATACTGTTAACTATGTCTACATACTGAAACATGCAATTATATTTAATATACAACAAATAGCGGTTTACAGTGTAAACGGGAAGGCTAATTTGCATATTGATATTAAAAAATCGAATTTAATAAATATGTGCTTAGTATTATTTGATATCTAACTGTTTGGTTTTATTTTAATGAATATAAGCAAAATCTCTTCATGAATCTTAAATGAAATCCATTAACAAGAAAAAATAACTGTCTTTTATTCTTTACTTCCTCTTTTAACTAAATACTTAAATTAGAAAAAATAACAATGAAAGACGAGAGTGATGGAAGAGTAAGTTTCAGTTGTTCCATTTTATATTATACTCCCTCTGTTTCAAATCTTTTATTATACTCCCTCTGTTTCAAATCTTTTTATCTGTATTCTTATTTAGTTTCATTAGCCTTTCTAATTTAATACAATATTTTATTACATTAAAACTTAAATACTTGCACCCAGAGGGTGCATATATTTGCTAGTACAGATTAATATACACTATACAGTGAATAAACAAATTTAAAAAAAATGAGTTTTAAAAATTGAGTTTAAAAAATTGATTACCCATCAAGAATGAATCAAACAAAACATCGCCTCAGATAAATAATGGACCATTCCGTTTTTATTAAAAAGAGAAAAAGGGAAGAAAAAGGACATGCTAAACAGAAAGAAATATAATAAGAACGAACGAAAGAAAGAAAGAAAGAAAGTGAGAATGGGAAAGATAGAGAGAGGGTGTAAGCATGCAGAAGCGATAACGCTAAGTTGTTTCAATCGATCATAAGGAAAAGAAGGAAAAGAAGGAAAGAAAAAAGATATTGAGATAGAGTTAAATTAAGATTATTATACTTTACAAATTGAACTATTTGGCAATAGCTTTTATGTAAATATATAAAACTTTATAATAATTAAATTATCATACTGTGGAATATCCACAGGTCCAGCTAGTATATATATATATATATATATATATATATATATATATATATATATATATTATTATTATTATTATTATTATTATCATTATTTATATTTTTGCTTGAAGGCAATTACAATGCGTATATCGCATAAAATTCGATAATTATAGAAGATAATAATGACAAGTGAATTTCGGTAAAGAATTCTTTACTTCTTTACCGAAATTCACTTGTCATTATTATCTTCTATAATTATCGAATTTTATGCGATATACGCATTGTAATTGCCTTCAAGCAAAAAATATAAATAATAATATATACTTTATTCAACAATGCTTCTAAAATAAACAAACATCCAAAAATTATATATATATATATATATATATATATTAAATATCAAATATTATATACGTAGAATTAAACAAAAGGCACATCGCCTGTTTAATAATTTCATTAACGTTCTTTTCGAGATTTTTTGNGCTCAACCTTTTACATTTGGATGGAATCCGTGGATTAGTCACCAAAGTTTTTTATCCCAAGTACTTTAGGCACTTCGAAGTGTCATCATCAGGGGTGATGTATTTCCTCCTAGTTCCTCTCTCTACACACTAGAAAGAAAAAAAAAAACTGAACACAACACCTCACCTCTGATGATGTCACTTAAAAAATGCCGAAAGTACTTGGGATAAGAACGTCGGTGGACTAATCCACCGGATTCCATCCAATGTAAAATATTGGCCAGAAGCTCAAAAACATTTTTAATAAAATTGTTAGACAGAGATGTGTCTTTTGTTTATTTCTACATGTATAAATGAAAGATACTGCCCAAATACCACACACACACACACAACACACACACACCAACAATATATATATATATATATATATATATATATATAATTAAACTCTCTAACAAATGGTTTTCACTTCTATTCTGTAGATGGAAGATGGCCAACAGCAGTAGCATTTGTGACACTCTTATCCTCTGTTGTGTTTCCTCAGCATGATCACAGGCCACTACCAGGGGACGTAGAAATACCTGGCTGGTATCCATCCATTGTAGCAAGACAGCTTAAACGTATCCCTTGTCTTTGCCAGTCTTGTCGAATTATCAGGTTCCTCAACCTACATGTACTCCTGATCCCTGACTCTTATTCACCAGAACTGGCAGCACACTAATCCACTTAAAAAATATTCTCTTCAGACAGGTATTCCTGCATGTATAATAAGAATATTATAATATGTAATATCAATATGTGAAGAGGAGTGAAGAACATCCTGCCACGTTTATGTATATATATCAAGAAAATTGAAAAATAAATACAGGTTTAATGGGTTAAGTGGTGAGTTTATTGGCCGCGCTGAAGTGTTTTGATCATCTATTAATTAGATCATCTTGAGGCATAAGATAAGAAATTATATATCACAGAATGATGAGAAAGTGAGTGGTAGTCTCCTTATACACACACAACACCACCACACACCCACACCACCACACAACCTTGAGTTTCACTTCCGCTGTCGTTTTCGCTACAGAAAAAAAAAAATTATACTCACACACACATCACACAACCACATCCTACCTAAAAAAATGCTCAATGTTTCCTTCAATACACACACTAACAGCGCTACATACTCACACGCTTAAAATAGAATATTTGATGTCATATTTCAAAACCGTCTCCTTTTTCAAACTTCAGAAAAAAAAAAAAAAAAAATTTTTAAAACAGACTGAATAGAAGGGTACTACCACTCACTTTCTCATCATTCTGTGATATATAATTTCCTTATCTTATGCCCTGAAGATGATCTATTTAATAGATCGAAACACGTGTCAACGTCGGCCAATAACTCACCACTTAACCATTTAAACCTGTGTTTTTCAATTTTCTTGAGTATATTCAATATATAATATATATATATATATTATATATATATGTGTGTGTGTGTGTGTGTGTGTGTGTGTGTGTGTGAGTGAGTTCCTGTATGTGGGAGTATTTGTGTATAAATCTATGTATGTTAATAGTGAGTGTCCCCTAAACCTAGGAAAAATAGGCTGATTTTGTGTTGATTGATACGAATTTCTTTCAAATTTAACCAAAATTGTCAATTTTCTGAACAAGATTTTTTAAAATTCTCCACAGATACTCTTCCACATAAACTACATGTTGGAATTTTGAAATCTTGGATGTTGATGGACTGAAAATAACTCTTTCTAACAGCTAGTTTCAAATCTTTGGTGTTTAATTCGGTTGGACTGAAATTATTTCACAGACCAGTAGATAGTGGCTCTCCAGTCAGGTCTATTACAAGCTAGCTTCTTCCAGTCCTTCACAGCGATGGAGGCGACAGCAGCATTTTCTTCAAACACACGCCACACACACACACACACACACCACACCCAACACACCACATATATAAATATATATATATTATAGATATGATGAGACGTAATATAAGCCGATGTGTTTATGATATGGTTTTTTTAGCCGACAATTTTTGATAATATGTGCTTAATGAAGTTCGTACCTTTTTTTGAAAGTTAATTATTAAAATTAATTAGGCGGGATACCTATTTTAATGTAAGGCTAAACAAATCGAGAAAAATCAATCTCTGTATGTAATTTCGGCCTATTTAGGCCTCATCAGCAATCTCTGTATGTACATTTCGGCCTATAGGCCTCAAATAAGAAGGTCCTATTGTTGTAGGGGTCACGGATGCTCGCCTGTCAGCTTGACAGCGGATTTTGAATCACGCACAAGCGTCTTCCTATCTATAGCTCTGCTGATGAGCCTAATAGCCCGAAATGTAAACGAGATTGATTTTTCTCGGTTTGTTTAGCTACATTTTAAATAGGTATGCCCGCCTAATTAATTAATTATTAATTAATTAACTTTCAAATTAGGTACGACTTCAATTAAGACACACATGTATATTATGTGTGTGTGTGTGTGTGCATGTAGTGTGTGTGTTGTGTGTTTTGTTTGGTGTAGTGTGTGTGTGTCGTGTTTGTGTTTGTGTGTGTGTGTGTGTTGTGTTGTGTGTGTGGTGGTATGATTAAAGTAATCCTTATAAGCCAGAATATGTAGCTAGGTTTCTCCTAACGGATCATCAGGATAATTCTGACTCTTATTTATTTGTTTTTCAGTTTTTTATATATTTTTTTCTCTTGGC
>JALAJA010000177.1:37500-47500 GCA_023376005.1 Doryteuthis pealeii | reverse complement strand
ATTATTTGTATTAAGTATAGTTAATTGAAGCTAATTGTTTACTAAGGATATTATTATTAGTTACTTGAAACATTAACTGTGTGCAAATTATTTGTATACGAAATAGTTACTTGAAGCTATAATTGTTTATTAAGGGTTATTATTATTATTATTATTATTATTATTAGCGATTAAACCACCAATTCGTATAAAATAATGAGATGTGAAAATATAAAAAGTTACTTAGATTTTTGGATCACGTGTGAGAGGTGATCTCTGGGTTTCTGATTGGCCAACACAAGGTGAGGACGAGAGGGAGATAAAGAGAAAGTGACGAGTTTGGGAGTCTGGACTGAGTGTTTGAAGAGAACAGGCGCAATATGATATTAACAATAACAAATTTTGACAGTCTGTACCAACTAAATGTTGTTGTTTTTATTTCTTTGCCATCGGCCCAGTCCTTACCTATGTCAATTGGCTTATCAAGTGTATCTGTGCATTTTGAGTTTTGTAAGAAAGGTGCAGGAATCGGGAGAATATCTGATTCAGAACTAAACTTAAGTTCAACAAAATGACTTTTCTAATTAGACTCATATTCTTAAAGTAATCACTCATTGTCTGTATAGTAAAGTCATTGTTGCGTGTATATTAACGAGTAGAGTATATTCATCACTTTGGTATATTGGCGTCACCTTAAAATTTCCCTGATTACATTCATAGATATGCTCGATACATATAGGTTTCTATTGTTAGCTAATCTAATGCTCTTTTATTTAGTGATGAAGTAAATGAGTAAACAAGTCACAGAATTCTTAGAAAATCATGGTTACCTTACAAACGATTCCTTTAACAATTAAGATTTTTTAAATAAATAGTAAATACAACACTTTTGTTTGTGCTTTTTTTTTTTTGAATGTAGTTCACTTTCAAACAAAGTGAATTAGATTTATTTAGATTAATTTGATACCTGTATCCTCTGTAATGAAATACTTCAAAAACAAAAAACAGAAATTGAAGGAATATTTTTGTAAGCTAGCAGAGCCAAAAGTTGTGAGTAGTTCATTATACGTACCTTTTCATTACTAAGATATTTATTTGGCCGAAAATGGTTGGTTGGTTGGATTTTACGGCATGTCAACCCTTGTTGGGTTATTTTATGCCGAAAACGTTTTGTTTTATTCATTCTTTGTTTTTATCATCATATTTATGTGCCAGTAGCATTTGACACTCTATCCTTGTGTTTTCTCAGATGACTCACCAGGCCAGCCCTGGAGAGACATACTCTTCCACATAAACTACATGTTGGAACTTCTCTACTTTAACCATTACACCACGCGCTTCCTACTTTGGCTAATTGATATAAGGAATGGGGAGAGATTGATAGATAGATAGAAATGAACAGGTTGAGATAGATATGAATGAGCTTATATATATATATATTATATATATATATATATATATATATAATGAAGTAAAAATGGATATTGAATCCGACAATATGTGAGAAAGTTTTAGAAAAAACAACAGATGTTAAACAATTTAGCTGACAGATATCTGTTCGACATTATGAATATGTCTTTTTCAAAGCAACATTGTTAAGCGGAAAAAACGAAATGAATATATTAGTAATTCCAAGGCAACGAACGCTCACGATCAGTACCGGAAAATTTTTAAAAATTTTTTTAAAATACATATTTGTAGTTAAAATAAAATAAATTTATTTTAAAAATGTTTAAGCATTTTTATCATAAAACTTTTTGATATTCATTTACATTTTATTACAAACTCTTTTGAGTTTTTATGATAAAATGCTTAAACATTTTAAAATAAATTTATTTTATTTTTAACTACAAATATGTATTTTAAAAAAATTTTTAAAATTTTCCGGTACTGATCGTGAGCGTTCGTTGCCTGGAATTACTAATATATTCATTTCGTTTTTCCGCTTACAATGTTGCTTTGAAAAAGACATATTCATAATGTCGAAACAGATATCTGTCAGCTAAATTGTTTAACATCTTGTTGTTTTTTCTATAAAACTTTCTCACATATATATATATATAAATGAATGGGAAAAGATAGATAGAGAGACAATGTATGAGAAAAGAGAGAAAGATAGATAAATAGAAAACAAAAGAAAATAGATAGATAGATAGATAGATAGATTGGATAAGAAATGGATGAGAGAAGATAGTAGATAGAAGATAGATAGATAGATAGATAGATAGATAGATAGATAGATTGCTGGGCTGAAAATTACCCTTCAATTTTTAGTGTTTAATTCGGTTGGACTCAAATTCTTCCACAGACAGGTAGATGGTGTCTCTCCAGCCAGGTCTATTACAAGCTAGCTTCTCCCAGTCCTCCACAGCAATAGCAGTGTCAGTGTTCTTCAGAGTGTCCTTGAGGCAGTCCTTAAACCTCAATTTGCATTTGCACTGACGACACTTGCCAGTTGGTCATTTTTTTATTAAACTTTCTAAACACACGTTTTTCTCACCAAATGTTCATGTAGCACTGGGTCGAAATTTCCAATCAGGTGAATTAGCCTCTTCAACTCGAATGTGCCACCCTGTAAATTGTGTCACCCAGGGTGGACCACCACACCCACCCCATCTTGGTACGCCACTGCATTGTCTTAACCATCATCATCATCATGTCACGCAATTAGCACGGATATCCATGACAATCTCCCGCCAACCGTCCCTATCATTCATTGACACAGGAAGGTCCTCCACGCAGCATCCAGCATCATCGCAGAATAGGTCAATGTAGGTCCTTGGTGGGCGATCCCCATTAGCATGTCCATGTGTTGGCTTCCACAGGAGAGCGTCGCTTATGAGCTCGTCCTTGCTTCTCCAGCATGCCGTCTCACTTGGATGGTTTGTGAGATGGTGGGCAGGTGGCCATACAGCTGTTTCCTTGTGGGGTGTTGTTTACATGATTTGTTCAAAACTGCACGCAGCATTCTTGAGCAGTCCCATCTAGCTTATTCTCAAGGTGCCTCGTTAGGGTCCAGGTAGTGCAGCCATACAGCAGTACTGATATAACCACAGCCTGGAAGAATTGTCGCTTTAGCTTGTCGGTGAGATCGTATTTCCATATGACTGATAATTTGTTTGTGGCCGACCATGCCTTTCCTATTCGTGTATTAACATCGTTTTCAGTGGACGAGATATTACTACCTAGGTATGTGAATTGGTCTACTCGCTTTAGAGGCTTACCGTTGAGTGTAGAGATGCCTCCTTTCTTTTTGAAACATGAATTCAGTTTTATCGGAGTTCACATAGAGCCCATATTCTTTGCTGCCTTCTCCAGGCTATGCAGTAGTGACCCGGTCTGTGCCGGTATATCTGCATGAAGTGCAAGGTCATCAGCGTAGTCTGCATCTGTGACAGTCAGTGCGGAATATCACCTGCTTCCTGCCACTTTTACCTAAACTAACTAACCTATCACTCTCCGAATAATAACACAATAATAACTAAATCCACAGCCTTCCCTAACCGCGTATCAACTGAAACCTTTTAAAGACTTTAATTAACGTGGGTATTCTGACTGGCTTCATGCCCTGCAGCCCCTATGAGGATTGATGTAATCCTTTCCACATCTTCTATTGGTACGTAGTGTTACATAATTCATGGATAGCTAAATAAATTTTTAATCAGAATTCGTTCGAAAATTCAAAATCGGAGAGGATTAAATGGAAAAGTACCATAACCGTAAAAATTATGAGAAGCATATTATTATTATTATTATTATTATTATTATTATTATTATTATTATTATATTTCTTTCTTTCTTTCAATATTATTATTATTATTTGCTCCTTTTGAGTTTTCACATCAGCATTAGCTGATGATCTTTCACTGGAGTCTGAGTGACAGCAAGTCTCCTCAGGTCTCCAGGACTCTTCTGAGTATTCTGGCAGATTGCAGCAGTGCATTGTTCTGAATGGTTTCAATCCTTCATTTCCAAACTTTCCAACCCTTTTCCAATCCTTTTGGACCCCAAGTGCACCAACTACAATTGTATCACTTTGACTTTCATATTCCATAACTTTTTCAGTTCTCTGGCAAGGTCCAGGTATTTGTCAATTTTTTAATTTTCCTTAGCTTCACCCTGTGATCTGCTGGAACTGCAAAATCCACCAGTTGACAAGTTCTTTCTTTTTGTTATCAACACTAGTCTGGTCTTCTTGCTGGATAAGGTGTTCCGTTTTTATCTCAAAGTCCCAGAGAATTTTGTGCGTTTTGTTCTCAAGAACAGATTCTGGTTTATGCATATACCATTTTGTTGTGTGGTCAAAATTTAATTTTTTGCATAATTCCCAGTGGATCACCTTCCCAACCCAGTCGTGTCTAGTTTTGTATTCTCGTTGTGCTAGTTTGCTACATTCGCAGAGGATATGGTTAACAGTCTCATCTCTATTACCGCAAAGTCTACACTTACTATTTTGTTGGGTCTTATCAATTTTCGCTTTGATGTAGTTTGTCCTTATGGCATTATTTTGTGCAGCAATTATAAGTGATTCTGTTTCTCTTTTGAGGTTTCCCTTTCTTAACCATGTCCAAGTCTTTCCATGTGCAACCTCTTCTATTTGTCGTTTGAAGCGTCCGTATATTATTATTATTATTATTATTATTATTATTATTATATAGAATCGCACGAAAGAGCATAGTATATGTTCTCGAGAAAAACCCAAAGTTATTTTAAAAATAAAAATATAACAGGTGATAACAAATATTAATTCAGAAATTCTAAACTTTCTACAAAAAATACAAAATAGAAAAAAAAACCAGATGTATAGATATATTCTCGTTTTTTTAATGTTGAAATTTTAATTATAATTCGATTTAATCGGATTTTTTAATTATTATATATATTTCTCTCTCTTTCTCTACATATTTATCTATTTCTCCCTCTCTCACTCTCTATGTCAGTTCGTCTCTCTCTCTCTCTCTCTCTCTCTCTCTCTCTCTCTCTCTCTCTCTCTTTCTTTCTCTCTCTCTCTCTCTCAATGTCAATATATATATATATATATATCTTTCTTTCTCTATATATCTATCATCTCTCGCACTCTCTCCCTATCTCTCTCTCAGTCTTCTCTATCCCTTTCTTTCTATCTTCCATCTCTATTTCATCACTCTCTCTCTCTCTCTCTCTCTCTCTCTCTCTCTCTTTCCTTCTTTCTTTCTTCCTTCTCTCTATCACCCTCTTCTCTCTCTCTCTCTCTTTCTCTCTCTCTCTCTTCCTTCTCTTCTTTTCTCTCCTCTCTCTCCTTCTCTTTCTCCCTCTCTTCCTCTCTCTCTCTCTCTTCTTCTCTCTCTCTCTTCCCTTTCTTTCTTCTTCTCTTCTTTTATCCCCCTCTCTCTCTCTCTCCCTTTCTTCTCCTCATCTTTTATCACTCTCTCTCTCTCTTTCTCTCTTTCTCTCTCTCTCTCTCTCTCTCTCTCCCTTTATTTCTTCCTTCTCTTTATTATCACCCTCTCTCTGCCCCCCTCTCTCTCTCTCACTCTATCCCTTCTTTCTTCCTCCTCTTTTATCACACTCTCTCTCCCCTCTCTCTCTCTCTCTCTCTCTCTCTATCCCTTTCTTCCTTCCTCCCTTCTCTTTTTTATCACCCTCTCTCCTCTCTCTCTCTCTTTCTCTCTCTCTCCCTTTCTTCCTCCTCATCTTTATCACTCTCTTTCTCTCTTCTTCTCTTTCTCTCTCTCCCTTTATTTCTTCCTTCTCTTTATTTATCACCCTCTCTCTCCCTCTCTCTCTCCCTTCTTCCTCCTCGTCTTTTATCCCCCTCTCTCTCTTCTCTCTCTCTCTCTCTCTCTCTCTCTCTCTCTCTCTCTCCCTTCTCTTCTCTCCCTTCTCTCTTTTTTATCACCCAACCTTGCCAACTCGTAAGTGAATTTCGATCCCATCTTCCTTAAAAACCAATAAATGTTCATTCTTCTTCTCACCATTTTTTCATTCCTCCAATTTTTCTTTTTTCCTTTTGATTTCCTCACCCATCAGGGGTCATTATGGATTTTGGGCAGAGGGTAAAGATACAACAAATTCACTTAATTATTTTGGCAATGTCTCTTCCCCAGTTTCAACACCCTCCCCTCTTGATCGATTCTCAACAAAAAAAAAGATTTTAGAAGTATAGGAAAAAAGATGTACTTTTTTTTCATTTAACAATTTCAACTCCAAAAATATTGCATTTTATTTGATAAGAATTTGCTAAATTATTTCCCTCCACTCTCTTACTCCTATCTTTCCCCTTTCTCACTCACCTCTTGGTGGGACTAAGATCATTTTTAGTCCAGTCATGCTGATGCATAACTAGATATTTATGTTAGACTTATAGGAAATAACCGCTTTTTCTATGTATATATTAACATCATTTTCTGTAGAAGAGATATTACTACCTATGTACCAAGTAGTATTATCTGTGTTATTCGGACTATTGTCCTCATCTTCATTGTTATCTGTACAACGTTTCGGCCGATATGCCCTTCAGCCTTCTTCGGGTATTTCTTATCGGACTTGGGAACTTCTCGGACTCGGAACCTTCTTTTCGGACTCGGGAACTTTCTTGTCGTAATCGGGAACCTTCTTGTCGTAATCGGGAGCCATCACGGAACTTTGAACCTAACCCTTTATTTATTCCACGGGGGTATCCTGTTCTCATTCCGCTAACCATAGCTGGGGTAGAGGCGTTAAGCTGTGTTAATTATTATTCTATGTTACTGCTGCCCTTGATCAGGATTGAACCTGCAGTCTAGAGATAGCTGTCACTTCGAACTATCTTAACCTAACTCCTTTATCCACTAAGCCATGTGTCCAATGACAGTTCTAAGTGACAATTATCTCTAAATTGCAGGTTCAATCCTGACCAAGGGCAGCAGTAACATAGAATAATTATTAACACAGCTTAACGTAGTGTCCACTTTAAAAAGATTTTTTTTATCTGAAACTGCGTGAGTGGCTGAACAGACCAATTTTTGAATGGCAATCTCTGATGTAATGACTGCAAACAAACGGTGATGCTTGCTGGCGTTGCTGTTGTCTCTTTCCTTTTGGCTCTCTTTTCTCAGGGTCATAACCTGTCACTCATACCTATTTTGGTACAAATTCAAATTCATTTTTTTTAACAAGGGCAACTAGGAAGAATTAACTGATATAGCATAATGTAGGCATAAAAAATGTTATTAAAATGATATTTGAGAAATTGTTGGATAGCCCACCTCTATTTAATCACAGCCAAGTTCTCACATTGATCTCAGGGTCATCACCCGTCACTCATACTTCAAAGAGAGCTCAATGTAAGATAATAAATTACTTATATACAGAGCAATATTTACACTTTTAATAAGAAAGAAAAAAACTTAACAAACTGTAATTTGGATATTATAAATTTATTTCAACTTGTAACTCATTAAATTAGCCCACTTTAATTGGACACCCAATTATCTGATGAAAATGAGCTCCTTTATTGAGTTACCGGTCGAAATAAATTTATTATAAACAAATGACGATTTGTTAATGAATGAATTTTATAATATATCAGTTATTTATTTTAAAAAACTTTCTGATTTTTTCAGCTCACTTAACTTTAATCCCCCTTATATTTTTTTGGTGGGAGGCAAATTGTCGATGGCGTTATATATAATTGAAAATGATTTTTGTATGAATATAAAATTGCTAAATTATTTCTCTCCGCTCTCTTACTCCTGTCTTCCCTCTTTCTCACTGGTGTTGTTAAAAATTTATGAGAGTCATAAACTGTTGACAGACCCTGCCGAGTTTTAAAATAAGTTCATTAGAATGAAAAGCGTACATGATTGGCATCTGGATGACTTTAACTGACCCAGGTACAGAGTAACCTGGATATAGGTAGTTTGGAATTCAGATTAAACGCTGGCAGCAGCTATGCTACGATTATCGCAAATTGTTTGATTATTTCCCTTAATCTGTAAAAATCAATAACCAAATTTGGTGCGTCTTAGTTATAAGAATTTCAAGGTGTATGCAAGATTTCGAATCTGAATAACATCTCGTTTCTGAGTTATAAGTCGCCACGTACATACCAACCTTCCTTATATATATATATATAGATATAAATATACCATATACCAGGGAAAATAGAAATAGAATTGACCGTATATGAGTACAGAAAAATTAAAACAAAACAGCTAGGTATTTAGATATATGATAATTCTATTTAGCAAACCATCTTCAGAACATCTATATTTTCCTTAGTTGATGTCGCCTGGATTGGTCAAGTTTCTTATGAGAGTATTCAATTAAAGTGACCTTGTTGAATACTCTAAAAAAACCGACCCCATAAGGAAAAATAGATGTGGCCTTTTGATAAGAAACACGAAATGGAAATGAACTTGGCCAATCCAGGCGACAGCAACTAAGGAAAAGGGTTACCACAAGCCCCCAGGAAGAGAGCTGGCACAACATCAAAGCCCTGCCCGCCCCCCCCCCCCCGAAAGAGATGAGGTGAATTGAAACCCGATACCGTCACTGGGATCAGGAGAGAATGTATAAGTATAAGCTGAATTCATTTGTTTACCAATTTCAATAAAGAAAGTGATCTGAAGAAACTCCGAGGGTGCTCAGATACCCACGGGTGGAAATGGACCGTAATCGCTTATTACCCGGTCTTTAAGCCTTTTTTCTTTACAAATTACTTTGCTCTGTGTATAAAAAGTAAACATTGAGCTCTCAAATCGAATCTGAATTTTCCAACACCATACAGTTGGAAGTAAGGACCAGCTTACAATCATCCTAATACTAAAGGACTTGGTACCTCACCAAAGAAAAGTATATATATATATATATATATATATATATATATAGAGAGAAGAGAGAGAGAGAGAGAGAGAGAGAGAGGGTGAGGAGGAGGGAGAGAAATATATATATATGTATATATATTAGAGAGAGAGAGATGGGGGGAGAGAGAAAGAGAGAGAGTGGAGAGCGAAAGATATATATATATATATATATATGTGTGTGTGTGTGTGTGTGTGTGTGTGTGTGTATAGATAGATAGATAGATAGATAGATAGATAGATAAGATATTTATTTTACTTTTCATAGAAAACTTTTTTATTAATCAATATACAAATATAGATAAGATATTTATTTTTATCTTTTTAAATACCAGGCAACGTCACGTGTATATGTGTCTAAACAATATATATATATATATATATATATATATATATAGAGAGAGAGAGAGAGAGAGAGAGAGAGAGAGAGAGAGATAAGTTAAGAGTAAGGAAATGAATTCGACGGTATAAGTATAGATAAAAGGATATGAAAACACACAATGCCGTTAAAATGAAAATATTTTATATGATTTCCATAGCTAATATTGAACAATATTTCGATTGATAAAAATCATCATCAGAGCTTGTTTTTAATCCGGACACATCGAGAGAGAAGCAGAAAATAATTTAAATTCAAACCGAAAGCATTCTTGTTCCAAAAAGCGTGTAAGCTATGCGATCGCTCCGTCATTTGCACATCCGCTGCGCGTTTCTCCGCCAACGTCATGATTGTGTATCTTTGTAACAGTTTTTGAAAGAAAAAGACATATTTCAAATTCAAAAATAGAAAAATTCTCTTTTTCAATAAAGAAGAGTTTAACCCGTTCATGGTCGGTTAGTAACGGATTTATATATATATATATCATCATCATCATCATGTCGTGCAATTTGCACGGATATCCATGACAATCTCTCGCCAAACTTCCCTATCACTCATTGCCTCTCGGAGGTCCTCTGTTCAACATCCAGAGTCCTCGCATAGTTGGTCAATGTAAGTCCTTGCTGGGCGGCCCACATTAGCATGTCCATGTGTTGGCTTCCACAGGAGAACGTCGCTTATGAGCTCGTCCCCGCTTCTCCAGCAGTGTCCTGCATGTCTAGTCCGTCTCACCCGGATGGTTTGTGAGATGGGGGGCAGGTGACCATATAGTTGCTTCTTTGTGGGGTGCTGCTTCCACGACTTGTTCAGGAGTGCTCGC
>JALAJA010000177.1:17500-32500 GCA_023376005.1 Doryteuthis pealeii | reverse complement strand
TCCAATGCCTTTAACCATTGCACCACGCGTTTCCAATATATATATATGTATGTTGTGTGTGTGTGTTTTGTGTGGTTGGGTTAGCGTATGAGTGTGAGTATGGGTGAGTGGGTTTTCGTGCATGTATGTGTGTGTTTGAGAGAGAGAGAGAGAGAGGGGGGGAGAGAGAGAACGAGAAAGACTATACTTGACCCTCATCTTGGGTACAACATATGTGTGCGTGTGTACGTGTGTGTGTGTGTGTGTGTGTGTGTGTGTGTGTGTGTGTGTGTGTGAGAGAGCAGGGAAGGTGAAGAGAGAAAGAAAGAGAGTGAAAGAGAGAGAGGGTTTCATTTTACTGCAACATTTAAAAAATATATACTCGTATTGAGGTTCTGGTAGTATATACGTATGTGCGAGAGAGAGAGACAGAATGACAAACAGAGAGTGAGAGAAAGAAAGAGAGAGAGAGAGAGAGAGAGAGAGAGAGAAAGAGAAAGAGAAAGAGAAAGAAACTATATCTGTACCTCACTTCTGACAATATGTATATATATATATATATATATATATATATATATATGCGTGTGTGGTGTGTGTGTGTGTGTGTGAATAGGTGTGCATATGAGACAGAGAGAGAGAAGCACAGAGAGAAAGAGAAAGAAAGAAAGAAAGAAAGAAACTATATCAGTACCTCACCCTCGACAATATACATGTGTGTGTGCGTTTGAGGCAGAGAGAGAGAGAGAGAGAAAGAGAGAGATCCATACTTTATATCTGTACTACCTCACCCCCACCCCCTACCCCCCTGGGGGCACAATGTAACATTTCTTTGAAATAATACCATCAAAGAACTAAAACAGCCTCGAAATTAATAAGCAAAATTGGATCAGAATATCTATGTTCATTTCGGAATTGAGGCCGACATGAATTCGAAAAAGAAAAAAGAAGAGGCAAAAAAAGAAAGAAAAAAGAAAAAAAAGTAAGAAAGGAAAAAAGAAAGAAAAAAGTGAAAGAAAAAAAAGAAAAAAAGAAATACAATGTAATATGTGTGTTGAATGCCAATGAAAATTAAAGTTTCATTCATTGTTAATTTCTGTCTTGGCAAATACAGCTTCAGTCTCAATACTTTTTGAACACACCTCTTTAAAGAAATTAACGTTTTATTCGTTTGTTACGATTTTACTAACAAATTATTTTTTTCTCACCGCAAGGGTTTACTAATAAAATTAGAATATATATATATATATATATATATATTGTTAAATAATGCAGCCATTTTTTGTCTGCAAGTTTTGTCCTTTGTTTTTTCGTATTGCCGGATTATTTTTGTAATATCTGGCGAAAATTGGCTGATGTATTTGCCATATTTCATAGACCAAGTACTTTCTGCCCTATCGTGGGCCATCTTCAGAGTATTTTGAAACCGTACAACAATGGGCTATTCCATTTTCCATTTATTTAGGTTGTGTTTATTATTGTTGTTGTTATTATTATTAGTGTTATTATTATTATTGTCATTATTATTACTATTTTTGCTATTATAATTTTATAGTAATTATAGGCATTTTAGAATGTTGGTGCTATCAAAGTTTATTTTGCTTGGTTTTTGATTTTTGTGTCTAATATGCAGTGCTTCTAAGATTTTGAGTCATTGTTTACATGATTGTGTTTCTATAATGGTGGTGTTATCGTTAAGTATTTTCCGGAATTTATTATTGGGACAAGAGTGTGATTTTAGATGTTAGGCTATTGAGCTATTGTCTGTAAGGTGCATTGTAAGCCGTCTGGAAATTACAAAAATAATCCGTCAATACGAAAAAACAAAGGACAAAACTTGCAGACAAAAATGGCTGCATTATTTAATAGTATATGCCTACAAGAAAAATGCTGCCTAAATACATATATATATATATATATGTGTGTGTGTGTGTGTGTGTGTGTGTGAGGAGAAAAATGGAAGTGAATCCGACGGTATGTAATATAGTGAAACATTTGAAAAAACATAGGTTCAAATAAAATGAGTGATATTTATTCAGCCAACAGTGCAGTGTTTCAATCTATTTAGTAGATCTTCTTCAGGCTTTTGTTAATATAAGGAAAAGGAAAATTTATCACAGAATAACAAGGAGACTGTGATAGTTTTTTGTTGATCAGTTTGTTTAAAAATGTTTTGAATGGAAAATTAGCGCTCTTAGAATTGTTGAATTATGAAACAATGGGTTTTTAAGTATGACATCGAACATTCCCTTACGTTGTGTGTGTGTGTGTGATATATATAATATATATATATATATATATATATATATATTATATATATATATATATGGGAGTAAATATTTCTTCGAATTACGTCACGCGTCATGACATCTTCGCGTGTGTGGATCGCGGTTCGTCTTTCAAAAAATATAACGCTGAACAAATACAGTTACAAACTTTTTATAAATATTTTTCTAACTCCTGTCATCTACAAAACATCCATCAATTTCTTCACCCCATTATCAATCCTGATGAAGGTTTAAATAAACCGAAACGTTTAAGCATTTAAGATAAATAAATTCATCTTATTTTTGGAACACTTCGTTTTTGAAATTTCTTGTACAAGAATAATAATTCCATAAGCTTGAAATTCAAATATAATGAAAATAGAGACCAGAAACAATTTTTGCTTTTTGTCCTTCATTTTGAACTAGAAGCGGATAACTGGCGTCGCCTGGGTAGAGGGGGTATTTAAAAAAGTCTCGCAGATCCATCTTTGCGAATATGAATCAAATTTTATTTTTGTTCAAAAAGCAAGATCTGGTGATAGTGAATGTGTATATATATGTACATTGTCATTGTTTTTTTTTTTTTTTAGTTTCCTCCGGAATACATACACACACACTGCCCTTTATATATGTATAGATTATTCAGGCAACTCGGTCTAATATCCTC
Source organism: Doryteuthis pealeii (assembly GCA_023376005.1). Taxonomy (NCBI): domain Eukaryota; kingdom Metazoa; phylum Mollusca; class Cephalopoda; order Myopsida; family Loliginidae; genus Doryteuthis; species Doryteuthis pealeii. Next base: position 29,590 of record JALAJA010000177.1, on the reverse strand, counting down.
TCTCTCTCTCTTCTCTCTCTCTCTCTCTCTCTCTCTCTCTGTGTTCTTTCTTTCCCTCATTTTTTCGTTTTCTTCTTTTTTATCTTCTTTTTCTCTCTTCATCTTCTTCTTCTTCTTCTTCTTCTTCTTCTTATTATTATTATTAATATTATTAATTATTATTATTATTATTATTTCTTTTTTATTCTTTTAGTTTGATTTACATTTTTCCTCTCCTCTTTTTTCTTCTTTCCCCTTCTTCTTTCTTCTTCCTTCTCTTCTTCTCTTTATTTCTCTTCTTTCTTTCTTCTTCTTCTTCTTCTTCTTGCTTCTTCTTCTCTCTTTCTTCTTCTCTCTTCTTCTTCTCTTCTTCTTTCTCCTCCTTTCTTTCTTTTCTTCTTTTCTTCTCCTTCTTCTTCTTTCTTCTTTCTTCTTCTTCTTCTTCTTTTTCTTCTTCTCTTCTTTTCTTCTTCTTTCCTTTCTTTTTCTTCTTTCTTCTTCTTCGTTCTCTCCTTACCTTTTTTTCCTTCTTCCTTCCTTCCTTCATTCCTTCATTCATCACAATCACCCGTCCACATCCCCAATTTCTCTCTCAACCCCAATAGATTTCTACTTTTCTTCCTCCCTTCTCCTCTAACACTCACCCCACCCCCTAAAGCCTTACCATCGACACCCCACCCCACACACTGCCTTTCACCCGGGACATTTACGACAGCTAATTCGATTATCTGCACAAAGTGACTCTTAGAGTTCAATCTATCCCGATTTTGGACGAGTTCAAAAGGAAAACCCCTGACGCACATCCGCAAGGACCCGGATATAAAAGAGAAATCGGAGGTTAAAGGGGGGTGTTGGTGGTGTTAGGGGGAGCGGTGGTGTGATTCTTTTCGTGTTGGGCAGCGTTTCAAGGACATGCGCTTTTCTTCATCTTGGCAGGAGGAAGTGACACACAAAAGGATTGGTCTTTTTTATTTATTTATTTACTCTTTGCTTATCTTACTCTCCTCTTCTTATCTCCTTACTCTCCTTTTAATTTCCTTTTCTTCAATCCTTACTCTTCTCTTTTTTCCTCCTTACTCTCCTTTCCTTCTCACTTTACACTCTTTACTTTTTGCTTCTCGCTTTTCTCTTTTTCGGTTTATCTACTCAACTTTTCACATTGTTCATTTTCTCTCTCCATAGCTCTCCTCCTTACTCTCCTTTTTTCTTCTGTCTTCTCTCCTTACTCTCATTTTCTTCTATCATTACTATCCTTTTTGTTCCCGTCATATTTTCCTTTTTCTTCACACCTTTTTTTTCTTACTCCTTTTTTTCTTCCGTCCTTACTCTCCTTTTAATTTCCTTTTCTTTTTTCTTTCTTCTCATCCTTACTCTCTTATTTCCATCTTTACTCTCCTTTTTCTTCCATGCTTACTCTCCTTTTTTTCTTCCATCCATATTCTCTTTTTTCTTCCATCCTTACTCTCCTTTTTTCATCCTTACTCTCTTTTCTTTTTCTTCCACCCTTACTCTCCTCTTTTCTTCCATCCTTACTCTCTTTTTTTCTTCCAGTCTTACTCTCCTTTTTCTTCCATCCTTACTCTCCTTTTAATTTCCTTTTTATTTTATTTTATCCTCCTTTTCTTCCCTCTTTACTCTTTCGTCTTTCTAGCTCCTCTCTTTTCTTTTTCCTTCCTGTTTTCCTTTCGTTGTACTTCAATTTCTCTCTCCTTTTCTTCCTTTATGCCTTTACTCTCCTTTCTCTCCTTTCCTTCTCGCCATACTCTCTTTTACTTTTCTCGTATTATTTCGGTCCTTACTCTCTTTTTCTATCCTTACTCTCCTTTTTCTCTCACCTTACTCTCCCTTTTCTTCTCCACTTTTCATCCCTCCTTACTCTTCTTTTCTTCTCTATTTTTTCATCCCTCGTTACTCTCAATTTTTGCTCTCCTTTCTCTCCTTTGGTCATTACTCTCCTTTTTCTCCTTACTCTCCCTTTTCTCTCACCTTACTCTCCCTTACTCTCCACTTATTCCCCCTTACTCTCCTTTTCACCTCTTTCTTCTTTTCTTTCCTTACTCTCCTTTTCTTATTTGTTCGGTCATTACTCTCCTTTTTTCTATCTTTACTCTCTCTCTCTCTCTCTCCTCTCTCTCTCTCTCTCTCTCTCTCTCCTCTCTCACACACACACACACACACACACACACACACACACACACCTCCCTATTTTCGTTTTATCAACTCTACTCATCCTTTCTTCATTTTCTCTCTCAAGTTCAAAAATCGTGCTATTCCTTTCACTTTCGGACTAATACCATTGGAAAGGTATGAATCCCTCCTCCACCAGCTATGCATTAAATAGTACCATAACTGTTCTATGAGGATCGTTTGGGCATTAAACTAAACAAAGAAACCAAATTAAGTTCTTCCTGTTTTTCATCGATCTATTTTTTCTATGTCCATTTCATTATTTATTATTTATTTTCTTTTCATTCCTCCTTACTCTCCTTTTCTTCTCTCTTTTTTTTCCCTCACGTAATTTCTCTGCTTTTCTTTCTTTCTTTCTTCCTTCCCTTTTTTTCTACCTTCCTTTCTTTCTTTCTCTCACGTAATTTTCCTGCTTTTCTATTCCTTTTTTCTTTCTTTCTTCCTTCTTTTTTCCTTCTTTCTCTCTTTTTTTTTTCTTTCTTTTCCTTTCTTTATTTTCTTTCTTTCTTTCACTCATGTAATTTTCTCTGCTTTTCTTCTGCTTTCTTCTTTCGTTATCCTTACTTACTTTCTTTCTTTCTTTCTTTCTTTCTTTCTTTTCTTTTCCGTTCTTTATTTCTTTCTTCTTCACTCATGTAATTTTCTCTGCTTTTCTCCTTTCTTTTTTTCTTTCCTCATTTCTACCTTTCTTTTTCCTTTTTCTTTCTCTTACGTAATTTTCTAAGCTTTTCTTTTTTTCTCTCTCTTTTCCTCCTCTTTTCTTTTCTCTCTTCCTTCTTTCCTCTTCTTTCTTTCTTTCTTTCTTTCTCCGCTCATTATTTTCTTTTTGAATGTAATTTCACTGTGTTTTCTCTTTCTTTTCTTTCTTTCGATCATTATTTTTCCTCTTTCTTTGTCTTATTTTTCCATTCTTATTTATTCTACTTTTCTTTTCTTTCTTTCTTTCCTTTCTTCTTTCTCCTCCTTCTTTCTTTCTTACACACGTAATTTTCACCGTTTTTCTTTTCTTCCTTTCTTTCTTTCATTCCTTATTTTCTTTTTTTCTAATTTTTTTCTTCCTTTTCTTTTTTTCTTCTTTCTTTTTCTTTCTCTGGTGTAATTTTTTAAGCTACTCTTAATTTTCTCTTTCTCTCACTCTTTCTTTCTTTCATTCTTCTTTTTTCTTTCTTTCTTCTTCTTTCTCTCTTTCTTTCTTTCTTTCATCATTTTTATTATTCTTTTTCTTATTTTTTCTTCATATTTATTATTCTTATTCATTCATTTCTGTTTTGTTATTTGCCAACACCCGCCCCCCCAACCAACTGCTTATTTCTTTATCTTTTTATTTCTCCCTATTTAAAGCTCCCCACACCCAACCGTCCTTTACCCCACCCCCAGCATCCAACCCACAACAATCTTTTCATCCACCATAAAAACCTCCCAACGCGCATCTCCGTCCCCCTCACACCGCCACCTCACCCCCTGACCCAACCAATACCATATGCATTCTTACTAAAATGATAATTTCATGAATGTATGAAAATAAATTGTACTTCAATCGGCCACTGTGCTATGATCAAGGGTAGAGCATGAGTATGACGACCCAGTGATGCGTGGTTCATTCTCATCTATTTCTCTTTTCATCCATCCTTACTTTCCTTTTCTTTATCTCCTTCTTTCCTTTTTCCTTTTCTCCTTACTCTCCTTTTCATTTTCTCCTTACTCTCCTTTTCTTTTTCTCCTTACTCTCCTTTTCTTTTTCTCCTTACTCTCTTTTTTCTCCTTGCCCTCCTTTCATTCTCATCTATTCCTCTTTTCGTCCATCCTTACTCTCCTTTTCCTTTTCTCCTCATTCTCTTTTTTCTCCTTACTCTCCTTTCCTTTTTCTCCTTATTCTCTTTTTCTCCTTACTCTCCTTTTCCTTTTCTCCTTATTCTCTTTTTCTCCTTACTCTCCTTTCATCTCATCTATTTCTCTTTTCATTCATCCTTACTCTCCTTTTTATCCCTCCTTTCTCCTCTCCTTACTCTTTTTCTTCTCTTCTTCACCCCTCCTTTTCTTTTCTCCTTACTTTCATTTTCTTTTTTCCTTGCTCTCCTTTTTTTCTCTAACCAGTTTTTATTCTCTCTCTTTTCTTCGCGCCAAACCTTTTTTTCTTTCCTAACTCTCCTTTTTTTGTCACCTTTTCTCCTTGCCTCCTTTTCAACCCCTTACTCTCCTTTTTCTTCTTCTCTCTCGACTCTCCTTTTCTTTCTCAACTTACTCTCTTTTCCTTCGCGTCTTAATCTCCTTTTAGTCCTAATTTTCATCCATCCCTACTCTTTATTCTTTTTCCTTACTCTCCTTTTGTCACCTTACTCTCCTTTTTTTTCACTTTCCTCTCCTTTTCTTTCCTACCTTTACTCTCCTTTTCTTTTTCTCTTTACTCTCCTTTTCTTTTCTCCTTACTCTCCTTTCTTTCTCCTTACTCTCCTTTTCTTTCTCCTTACTCCCTTTTATTCTCTACTTTTCATCCTTCCCTACTCTCTTTTTCGTTTTTCCTTACTCTCCTTTTTGCCACCTTACTCTCCTTTTTTCTCTCTCTCACTCTCCTTTCAATCTTCTCACCTTATTCTTCTTTTCTTTCTCTCCTTACTCTCCTTTTATTCTCTACTTTTCATCACTCTTTTTTCTTTTTTTAGTTACTTCCCCTTTTTGTCACCTTACTCTCCTTTATTCTTCTCCTGGCTCTCCTTTCCATCTTATCTTACTCTCCTTTTCTCTCTCCTTACTCTCCTTTTCTTCTCTTTTTTTAATCTCGTTAGTTTTCATTTTTTTCTTTCCTTCTTTCTTCTTCTTTCTTCTTTCTTCTTTCTCAATCGGCCACCATGTGATGTGTGAGGGTAGAGCAAGAGTCGTACGTCCCACCCAGTGATGCGTGGTTCATTCTCATTTTCTAAATATCCGAATATGAAGCCGAAAAGAGGAAACAAAAGAATTGAAATTAAATTCTTTGGCAATTGAAGGCTTTTATCATTTATCATTTCCATCAATTTCCGTTCAATTATGACGCACAGACAGACGGCCGTTAAATATATAATATATAGAATAATACATTGATGATTGATAGATAGATAGATAGATAGAGAGAGAGAGAGAGAGAGAGAGAGAGGGAGAGAGAGAGAGGAGATGAATAGAAGGAATAGATAGATGATATATAGACAGATAGGAATACTTGATAGATATATAGATAGGTAGTCATGAATAGAACGAGATAGATGGATAGATGGATATCAACTGAGCAAGATCTATGTAATCTAAGTCTGTTCATATTATGTATCTAAGTCTTTCAAATAATAAATAGGAAGAACGAGAAAGAAAACTATACCTGATCCTATCTTGGTACACAATATGTAGTGCGTGTGTTTGTGTTCGTGTGCGGTGTTGTGTGTGTGGTCCGTTGTGTATTAGTCGGTTGTGAGCAGGGGAAGGATGAGAGAGAGAGAAAGAAAGAGAGTAAAAAGAGAGAGGTTTCATTTTTTACTGCACATTTAAAAAATATATATACTCGTATTGGAGTTCTAGTAGTATATACGTAATGAATGCTGCGGAGAGAAGAGAGACGAGAATGACAAACAGAGGTTTCAGAGAAAGAGAGAGAGAGAGAGAGAGAGAGAGAGAGAGAGAGAGAGAAAGAAACTATATATGTACCTCACTTCTGACAATATGTATATATATATATATATATATATATATATATGCGTGTGTGGTGTGTGTGTTTGTGTGTGTGGTGAATAGGCGTGCATATGAGACAGAGAGAGAGAGGCACAGAGAGAAAAGAGAAAAGAAAGAAAAAAAAAGAAACTATTCAGTACCTCACCCTCGACAATATACATGTGTGTGTGCGTTTGAGGCACAGAGAGAGGAGAGAGAGAGAGAGAGAGAGAAGAAAGAGAGAGATCTATACTTATATCTGTACTACCTCACCCCCACCCCCTACCCCCCGGGGCACAATGTAACATTTCTTTGAAATAATACCATCAAAGAACTAAAACAGCCTCGAAATTAATAAGCAAAATTGGATCAGAATATCTTTTTCATTTCGGAATTGAGCCGAGATGAATTCGAAAAAAAAAGAAAGACAAAAAAAAGAAAAAAAAAGAAAAAAAAGTAAAAAAAAAAAAGAAAGAAAAAAGTGAAAGAAAAAAAAGAAAAAAAAAGAAATACAATGTAATATGTGGTTTGAATGCCAATGAAAATTAAAGTTTCATTCATTGTTAATTTCTCTCCCTGGCAAATACAGCTTCAGTCTCAATACTTTTTGAACACACCTCTTATTTTAAAGAAATTAACGTTTTATTCGTTTGTTACGATTTTACTAACAAATTATTTTTTTCTCACCGCAAGGGTTACTAATAAAATTAGAATATATTATATATATATATATATATATATATATATATATATATATATATATATTGTTAAATAATGCAGCCATTTTTTGTCTGCAAGTTTTGTCCTTTGTTTTTTCGTATTGCCGGATTATTTTGTAATATCTGGCGAAAATTGGCTGATGTATTTGCCATATTTCATAGACAAGTACTTTCCGCCCTAATCGTGGCCATCTTCAAGGTATTTTGAAACCGTACAACAATGGGCTATTCCATTTGCCATTTATATACGTTGGTTTATTATTATTGTTGTGTTGTTATTATTAGTGTTATTTCATTGTATTATTATTTGTCATTATTATTATTGTCATTATTATTACTACTTTTGCTATTATAATTTTATAGTAATTATAGACATTTTAGAATGTTGTGCTATTATCAAAGTTTATTTTGTTTAGTTTTGGATTTTTGTGTCTAATATGCAGTGCTTCTAAGATTTTTAGTCGTTGTTTACATGATTGTGTTTCTATAATGGTAGTGTTATCGTTAAGTATTTTCCGGAATTTATTGTTGGGACAAGAGTGTGATTTTAGATGTTGGGCTATTGAGCTATTGTCTGTAAGGTGCATTGTAAGCCGTCTGGAAATTACAAAAATAATCCGGCAATACGAAAAAACAAAGGACAAATCTTGCAGACAAAAATGGCTGCATTATTTAACAGTATATGCCTACAAGAAAAAATGCTGCCTAAATACATATATATATATATATGTGTGTTGTGTGTGTGTGTGTTGTGTGTGTGTGTGGTGTGTGAGGAGAAAAATAGAAGTGAATCCGATGGTATGTAATATAGAGAAAAATTTGAAAAAACATAGGTTCAAATAAAATGAGTGATATTTATTCAGCCAACAGTGCAGTGTTTCAATCTATTTAGTAGATCTTCTTCTGGGCTTTTGTTAATATAAGGAAAAGGAAAATTTATCACAGAATAACAAGGAGACTGTGATAGTTTTTTGTTGATCAGTTTGTTTAAAAATGTTTTGAATGGAAAATTAGCGCTCTTAGAATTGTTCGAAATTATGAAACAATGGGATAAACGGTTTTGAAGTATGACATCGAACATTCCCTTACGTTGTGTGTGTGTGTTATATATATATATATTATATATATATATATATATGGGAGTAAATATTTCTTCGAATTACGTCACGCGTCATGACATCTTCGCGTGCGGATCGCGGTTCGTCTTTCAAAAATATAACGCTGAACAAATACAGTTACAAACTTTTTATAAATATTTTTCTAACTCCTGTCATCTACAAAACATCCATCAATTTCTTCACCCCATAATCTATCCTGATGAAGGTTTAAATAAACCGAAACGTTTAAGCATTTAAGATGAATAAATTCATCTTATTTTGGAACACTTCGTTTTTGAAATTTCTTGTACAAGAGTAAATAATTCCATAAGCTTGAAATTCAAATATAATGAAAAATAGAGACCAGAAACAATTTTTTGGTTTTGTACTTCATTTTGAACTAGAAGCGGATACCTGACGTCGCCTGGGTAGAGGGTATTTAAAAAGTCTCGCAATCCATCTTTGCGAATATGAATCAAAGTATATTTTGTTCAAAAAGCAAGATCTGGTGATTAGTGAATGTGTATATATATGTACATTGTCATTGTTTTATTTTTTTTTTTAGTTTCCACCGACATATATACACACACACTGCACTTTATATATGTATAGATTATTCAAGAAACTCGGTCTAATCTCTCTCTCTCTCTCTCTCTCTCTCTCTCTCTCTCTCTCTCTCTCTCTCTCTTCTCTCTCTCTGTTCTTTCTTTCCCTCATTTTTTTTCGTTTTCTTCTTTTTCAGCTTCTTTTTCTCTTCTTCTTCTTCTTCTTCTTCTTCTTCTTTTCTTTATTATATATTATTATTATTATTTTATATTATTATTATTATTATATATTATTATTATTTCTTTTTTATTTCTTTTTGTTTGATTTACATTTTCCTCTCCTCTTTTTCTTCTTCTCCCCTCTTTTTTCTTCTTCTTCTCTTCTTCTTCCCCTATTTCTTCTTCTCTTCTCCTCTTCCTCCTTCTTTCTTTTTCTTCTTGTTCTCCTCCTTCTTCACTTTCTCCTTTCTTCTTCCCCTTCTTTCTTCTTCCTTTTCTTCTTCTTCCTTCTTTCTTATTCTTATTCTTTATTCTTCTTCTTTCTTCTTTTTTTCTTCTTCTTTCTTCTTCTTCTTCTTCTTCTTTTTCTCTTTCGTTCTCTTCCTTACCTTTTTTTCTTCCTTCCTTCCTTCCTTCCTTCCTTCATTTCATTCATTCATTCATTCACAATCACCCGTTCCACATCCCCAATTTCTCTCTCAACCCCAAAATAGATTTCTACTTTTCTTCCTCCCGCTTCTCCTCTAAACACCCCATCCACCCCCTAAGCCCTTACCATCGACACCCCCACCACCCCCCACCCACACTGCCTTTCACCCGGGACATTTTACGACAGCTAATTCGATTATCTGCACAAAGTGACTCTTAGAGTCAATCTATCCCGATTTGGACGAGTTCAAAAGGAAAACCCCTGACGCACATCCGCAAGGACCCGGATATAAAAGAGAAATCGGAGGTTAAAGGGGTGTTGTGGTGTTAGGGGGAGCGGTGGTGTGATTCTTTTCGTGTTGGGCAGCGTTTCAAGGACATGCGCTTTTCTTCATCTTGGCAGGAGGAAGTGACACACAAAAGGATTGGTCTTTTTTATTTATTTATTTACTCTTTGCTTATCTTACTCTCCTCTTCTTATCTCCTTACTCTCCTTTTAATTTCCTTTTCTTCAATCCTTACTCTTCTCTTTTTTCCTCCTTACTCTCCCTTCCTTCCCACTTTACACTCTTTACTTTTTGCTTCTCGCTTTTCTCTTTTACGTTTTATCTTCTCAACTTTTCACATTCTTCATTTTCTCTCTCCATAGCTCTCCTCCTTACTCTCCTTTTTTCTTCTGTCTTCTCTGCTTACTCTCATTTTCTTCTATCATTATTCTCCTTTTTGTTCCCGTCATATTTTCCTTTTTCTTCACACCTTTTTTTTCTTACTCCTTTTTTTCTTCCGTCCTTACTCTCCTTTTAATTTCCTTTTCTTTTTTCTTTCTTCCATCCTTACTCTCCTTATTATTCCATCTTTACTCTCCTTTTTTCTTCCATGCTTACTCTCCTTTTTTTCTTCCATCCATATTCTCTTTGTTCTTCCATCCTTACTCTCCTTTTTTCATCCTTACTCTCCTTTCTTTTTCTTCCACCCTTACTCTCCTCTTTTCTTCCATCCTTACTCTCTTTTTTTCTTCCAGTCTTACTCTCCTTTTTCTTCCATCCTTACTCTCCTTTTAATTTCCTTTTTATTTTATTCTATCCTCCTTTTCTTCCCTCTTTACTCTTTCGTCTTTCTAGCTCCTTGCTTTTCTTTTTTCTTCTCGTTTTTCCTTTCGTTGTACTTCATTTTCTCTCTCCTTTTCTTCCTCCTATGCCTTTACTCACTAATTTCTCTAGTTTTCTTCTCGTCATACTTTCTTTTAATTTTTCTCATTATTTCGGTCCTTACTCTCTTTTTTCTATCCTTGCTCTCCTTTTTCTCTCACCTTACTCTCCCTTTTCTTCTCCACTTTTCATCCCTCCTTACTCTTCTTTTCTTCTCTCCTTTTCATCCCTCCTTACTCTCAATTTTTTCTCTTCTTTCTCTCCTTTTGGTCATTACTCTCCTTTTTCCATCCTTACTCTCCCTTTTCTCTCACCTTACTCTCCCTTAACATCTCCACTTTGGATCCCGCCTTACTCTCCTTTTCAACCTTCTTTACTCTTCTTTTTCTTTCCTTACTCTCCTTTTCTTATTTGTTCGGTCATTACTCTCCTTTTTTCTATCTTTACTCTCTCTCTCTCTCTCTCTCTCTCTCTCTCTCTCTCTCTCTCTCTCTCTCTCACACACACACACACACACACACACACACACACACACACCTCCCTATTTTCGTTTTATCAACTCTACTCATCCTTTCTTCATTTTCTCTCTCAAGTTCAAAATCGTGCTATTCCTTTCACTTTTGGACTAATACCATTGGGAAAGGTATGAATCCCTCCTCCACCAGCTATGCATTAAATAGTACCATAACTGTTCTACGAGGATCGTTTGGGCATTAAACTAAACAAAGAAACCAAATTAAGTTCTTCCTGTTTTTCATCGATCTATTTTTTCTATGTCCATTTCATTTATTTATTTATTTATTTCTCTTTTCATTCCTCCTTACTCTCCTTTTCTTCTCTCTTTTTTCTTTCCCTCACGTAATTTTCTCTGCTTTTCTTTCTTTCTTTCTTCCTTCCCTTTTTTTCTACCTTCCTTTCTTTCTTTCTCTCACGTAATTTTCCCTGCTTTTCTATTCCTTTTTTCTTTCTTTCTTCCCTTCTTTTTCCTTCTTTCTTTCTCCTTTCTTTTTTTCTTTCTTTTTCCTTTCTTTATTTTCTTTCTTTCTTTCACTCATGTAATTTTCTCTGCTTTTCTTCTGCTTTCTTCTTTCGTTATCCTTACTTACTTTCTTTCTTTCTTTCTTTCTTTCTTTCTTTTTTCCGTTCTTTATTTTCTTTCTTTCTTTCACTCATGTAATTTTCTCTGCTTTTCTCCTTTCTTTTTTTCTTTCCTCATTTCTACCTTTCTTTTTCCTTTTTTCTTTCTCTTACGTAATTTTCTAAGCTTTTCTTTTTTTCTCTCTCTTTTTCCTTCCGTCTTTTTTCTTTTCTCTCTTTCCTTCTTCTCTCTTCCTTCTTTCCTTTCTTTCTTTCTTTCTCCGCTCATTATTTTCTTTTGAATGTAATTTCACTGTGTTTTCTCTTTCTTTATTTCTTTCTTTCGATCATTATTTTTCCTCTTTCTTTGTCTTATTTTTCCATTCTTATTTATTCTACTTTTCTTTTTCTTTCTTTCTTTCCTTTCTTCTTTCTTCCCTCCTTCTTTCTTTCTTACTCACACGTAATTTTCACCGTTTTTCTTTTTCTTCCTTTCTTTCTTTCATTCCTTATTTTCTTTTTTTCTAATTTTTTTCTTCCTTTTCTTTTTTCTTCTTTCTTTTTTCTTTCTCTGGTGTAATTTTTAAGCTACTCTTAATTTTCTTTCTTTCTCTCACTCTTTCTTTCTTTCATTCTTTCTTTTTTTTCTCTCTCTCTCTTTCTTTCTTTCTTTCTTTCTCTCTTTCTTTCTTTCTTTCATCATTTTTATTATTTACTTTTTTCTTATTTTTCTTTCATATTTATTATTCTTATTCATTCATTTCTGTTTTGTTATTTGCCAACACCCGCCCCCCCCCAACCAACTGCTTATTTCTTTATCTTTTTATTTCTCCCTATTAAAGCTCCCCACACCCAACCGTCCTTTACCCCACCCCCAGCATCCAACCCACAACAATCTTTTCATCCACCATAAAAACCTCCCAAACCGCCGCATCTCCGTCCCCCTCACACCGCACATTCCACCTCACCCCCTGACCCAACCAATACCATATGCATTCTTACTAAAATGATAATTTCA
>JALAJA010000177.1:10000-12500 GCA_023376005.1 Doryteuthis pealeii | reverse complement strand
GGCAGCAAACTCGTCTTCGAGTATTGTCATTGCTTGATAAAGGATACCAAAACAAAACATTGAATGTTTGGTTTACCCTTTTTAGGTTACAACCAAGATTTGTGTTATCAAGAACACATGAATGGTAAGATATATATTGCATATCAATAGATAGATAGATAGATAGATAGATAGATAGATAGATATGAACAAACAGACTGAGATAGATAGATAGATAGATAGATAGATATGAACAAACGGACTGAGATAGATAGATAGATAGATATGAACAAACGAACTGAGATAGATAGATAGATAGATAGATAGATAGATAGATAAACATGAACAAACAGACGTATAGATAGATAGATAGATAGATAGATAGATATGAACAAACAGACTGAGATAGATAGATAGATAGATAGATAGACATGGTATAGATTGATAGATAGATAGATAGATAGATAGATAGATAAACATGAACAAACAGACGTATATATAGATAGATATGAACAAACGGGCTGAGATAGATAGATATATATATCTATCTATCTATCTATCTCAGTTCGTTTGATAGATAGATAGATATGAAAAACAGACTGAGATAGATAGATAGATATAGATAGATAGATAGATAGATAGATAGATATGAACAAACAGACTGAGATAGATAGATAGATAGATAGATATGAACAAACAGACGTAAAGATAGATAGATAGATAGATAGATAGATAGATAGATAGATAGATAGATATGTACATTGTTAGATAGATAGATCGGAACAAATTGTCTGCATTTTTAAAAAGTTGCTAGATAATTTGCAGTTTTTTTTTTTTACATTTTTCGGTTTGTTGTTAATAAAGTTAATAAAATTGATACATTCAATAAAGAATACAATTCTTGTTGGATTATTTTTGGGTATAGACTGTGCTAAAGGCCACAACATATATTTATAGACTGTTCCAAAACAGTGGTTCCCGAATCGGTCAATTAAATACGCCCAAACAATTTAATTTACTATTTAAAGATGACAGATTGTCCTAAAATTATTAGTTAGAAGGACTGCTTAAAGGAAGAAGGTTCCCGAGTCCGACAAGAAATACCTGAAGAAGACCGGAGGGCACATCGACAGAAACATTGTACAGATAACAATAAAGATGAGGACAATAGTTCGAATAATCCAAATAATCCAAATTTATTAGATTAATGAATGAATACAAATAGAAACATGTACAAATAAATAATTTATTAAATAAATGAATACAAATGAAAGATTTTATTTTTGAGATGAGGCTTGATAATTTGTATTATTTGGATATTTCGGACTGTTGTCCTCATCTTTATTGTTATATATATTATAGCTTGTTATAATGGAGATTGAGTGTTTGTCTGTAACAAACTATATTACAACTCAAGTCAACCAAGTCCAACAAAAATACCTAAAGAAAGCCGGAGGGCACATTGTCGAAATGTTGCAAGGATAACAATAAAGATGAGGACAATAGTCCGAATAATCCAAATAAAACTAAAATATTTTTTATTCTTATACACCTTTTTATTCGATTATACACCTTTCTACTTCAAGACAGGATCAACTCTGATACAACTACTTTGAAGACAGCATCAAGAAACAAGGATTATATCTGATACGTCTTTCTACTTTGAGGACACAAGGTCCATTTATACATAACTCGGCGAATATTTCGAATTGGAAGCTCAATTTTGGAAGATTGTCTAACTTTAACATAGTCTGCACCTGTACAAAATTTCAGAAAATTTCAGAAAAAATTGAAGGGGGTGGGTGATATGGCCCGGATGATTTGACATGGAATTACCTATATATATATATATAATATATATATATATATACAATTCCTCCGCATGAGTAGAATGCGACAAAAGGTCAATTTCTTAAGCGGATATTAACAGGTTTAAATTCAGAGTTTTCCTTCTCCTAGACTGGTTACCTAGCCATGGTTAAAGAGCTCAGTACGCACTACTATTTACCCATAGCTGGAGGGAGAATTGGATTCATACCTTTCCCAAGGGTATTAGCGCTATGTGAAATGCAAACAGCCTCGTACAGGATTTGAACTCGAGTCGACGAGTCCATTTCCTACGACTCTAACCATTACCACGCACTTCGAACTAAGCGGAGTCCTCGTACGTTTTTCTTGTAATATTAAAGCTTAATTTCAACATAACCTTAAATTAGGAAAAAATACGAAACATCGATCACATTTTACAATTCTTCGAATGTTTCTACTTGTTCTTTTTCATGTTCTTCTACCTCTACTTAATTTTCTTATCATTTTTCTTATTCTTATTCTTATATTGATGCTTAATTTCAACCTAACCCTAGCTATAAGCCTAACCCTAACCGTTACCGTAAATTACTTACGCAAAAAATACGAGAAATCAAATAAATTTCACAATTTTTTGTATGTTTCGACTTGTTTTTATTCTTCTTTTTCTTCCTATACTTATTTTTCTTATTCTTATTCTTATTCTCATGTTAAA
>JALAJA010000177.1:0-5000 GCA_023376005.1 Doryteuthis pealeii | reverse complement strand
TAAAAATCATTGTCTAATGCATTTATAGTAAAAATCATTGTCAATGTAAAAATCATTGTCCAATGCATTTTTTTAGTAAAATCATTTCCATGCATTTTTTAGTAAAAATCATTTCCAATGCATTTTCATAGTAAAAATCATAAAAATCATTGTCCAATGCATTTTTATAGTAAAAATCATTGTACAATGCATTTTCATAGTAAAAATCATTGTCATTTTTATAGTAAAAATCATTGTCCAATGCATTTTCATAGTAAAAATCATTGTCCAATGCATTTTTTAAAAATCATTGTCCAATGCATTTTATAGTAAAAATCATTGTCCAATGCATTTTCATAGTAAAAATCATTGTCCGATGCATTTTTATAGTAAAAATCATTGTACAATGCATTTTCATAGTAAAAATCATTGTCCAATACATTTTTATAGCAAAAATCATTTCCAATGCATTTTATAGTAAAAATCATTTTTAATTTCTGTAAATTCAATTTTTTAAATATTCTAACCTTCACTGTAATGTTGTTGCTATTCCTCAAATAAAAGCATCTACTATAACGTCATCCCTACATTGTTCTGGTCTTAGAAATTGCAACCCGTTTTAGTGTTTCTTTTCTCCTACAAATTCATACATTTTCTTTCAATTAACTCGGCTTTATTTCATTTCATTTCTAAAGATGAGCTAGACTGGCATAAATAAATACAAAGAATGGAATTTGAGATCTGAAGAAGAAGAAGAAAAGGAATTTGTGATCAAAGGAAAAATAAATATCTGAGAATTGGGTGAACCTTCCCGGGAAAAGGTCATCACAGGTCATCACGGGTCATAGACAGAATTTCCTTATTTAAATGCAAATTAATTTCAATTACTGCAAAAAAGAAAATAGATTAACTATAGAAAGAAAGAAAGAAAGAAAGAAAAGAGAAAGAAAGAAGAAAAGAAAGAAAGAAGAAAAGAAAGAAATATGAATGAGTAAGAAGAAACGAAGAATGGGGAGAAGAAAGAAAAATCAAGAAAACAAGAAATATAAATAGAACGAAAGAAAGAAAAGTAATCAGGTAGAAGAGAGAGAAAGTATGTTCACCAGGAAGACTAGAAAGAAAGAAAAGAAAGAAAGAAAGAAAGAAAGAAAGAAAGAAGAAAATAGATGAAATGAATGAAAAGAATAAAAATTTAACTTGAAACTAATGATAAGATTCAACGCGAAAGAAAGAAGAAAGAACGAAGAAAGAAAGAAGAAAAAAGAAAGAAACTTGGAGAGAAAAAGGAAAGAAAGACAGAAAGAAAAAAGAAACAAAAAAGAAAGAAAGAAAAAAGAAAGAAAAGGAAAGAAAGAAAGTAAGAAAGAAAGAAAGAATAAATGAAATGAATAAAAAGAATAAAAATTTAACTTGAAATGAATAAGTAGAAAGAAACTAATTTTTACTGCTTGATTTAAAAGCAAGACAACGGAAAGATTTCACCAGTTCCACACCTGAAGATGGCACAAAATTGTGCAGAAAGCGCTCGTAAAAAAAATTTGGTGGATTGCTACAGCAATTCCACCCAGATATTAAAAAGATAGTCAGACAGTTAGAAAGGATCGAATAAAAACTCGTCCGACAAGAATTGACCGTAGAGTTTCACAAACACACACACACACACACACACACATATATAATATATATATATATGTGTGTATATATATGTATATATATATATAATATTATTATTATTATTATTATTATTAACTTGCATCAACTAACTATTGTTCAATTGTTACCAATTTCACCGGTAAGTCACCTTTTATATATATATATATATATATATATATATATATATATATATCATTATCATCATGTCGCGCATGCAGCACGGATATCCATGAAATCTCTCGCCAACCTTCCCTATCATTCATTGGCCCAGGGAGGTCCTCTGCGCAGCATCCAGCATCTTCGCATAGCTGGTCAATGTAGGTCCTCGCTTGGCAATCCACACTAGCATGTCCGTGTGTTGGCTTCCACAGGAGAATGTCGCTTATGAGCTCGTCCTTACTTCTCAACAGTGCCGGTATGCCTTGCCCGTCTCACTCGAATGATTTGTGAGATGGGGGCAGGTGGCCAACAGCAGTTTCCTCGTGAGGTGCTGTTTCCACGATTTGTTCAAGACTGCACGCGGCATTCTTGTACAGCTCCCATCCAGCTTATTCTCAAGGCGCTTTGTTAGGGTCCAAGTGGTACAGCCATACAGCAGTACTGATATAACCACAGCCTGAAAGAATTTTCGCTTTAACTTGTCAGTGAGATCGGATTTCCATATATTACTGATAATTTGTTTGTGGCCGCCCATGCCTTTCGTATACGTGTATTAACATCGCTTTCTGTGGATGAGATATTACTACCTAGGTATGTGAACTGTTCCACTATAAAGTACTATAAATTAGATATTGAATTTGTACCAATTTTTGGGAAATGTCATCAAAGATCATTAACAAAAATGCATTTTTTAAAAAACAGAGTGAATAATTTGCTAGTAAATATATACTACAAATAGTTGCCCTGGACTTCCGCAATCTTGCCCTGATGAGCTAACAAGCGAAACTGTAATTTGGTAGTACCTGATACATTAGTATTATACTATATATATATATATATTATTATATATATATATATATATATATATATATAAATGGAAGTTAATCCGACAGAATGAATTTAACATTTTGAAAAAACAATTAGTAATTATAATCTGCTGACAGAAATCTGTTTCGACCGCTTAGTAGAAGGGTCTTCATCACGAGCAAAACATATGAAGGAAAGAAGGGATAAAAAAAAACCGTTGGAAGTTTTGGATTAAAAATGCTTCTGATTTTTAAAAATAAAATTTATTTTATTTTTGATACAGAATGCGCATTTTAAAAATTCAAGCATTCCAGCGTGTGTTAGAACTAAAGTAATAAGATTCAATTTTACTTTTTTTTTAAATAAATAAATTAAATGAAATAAATAAAATAAAATATAATAAAACAATAGATTTAAATGGTGTTTTGTCTTTGTTTTTTATTGGTTGGTTTAGTTTAAGCTAATTTATTTGAATGGCGGCGGAAGGTATTGTATAATAGTGCGTTTGCTCCAAGTCGCTTTAGTCAGATCTTAGCCCTGAAGAGCACTAAGTGAAACCTTTAGTAGGTATATCTGACTCATTAGGTTTATCTTTATATATACTAGCAAATATATGCACCCTCCGGGTGCAAGTAATTAAGTTTTAATGCAATAAAATATTACATTAAATTAGAAAGGCTTATGAAACTAAATAAGAATACAGATAAAAAGATTTGAAACAGAGGGAGTATAATAAAAAATGGAACAACTGAAACTTACTCTTCCATCACTCTCGTCTTTCATTGTTATTTTTTCTAATTTAAGTATTTAGTTATAAGAGGAAGTAAAGAATAAAATGACAGTTATTTCATCTTGTTAATGGATTTTATTTAAGATTCATTGAAGAGATTTTTGCTTATATTCATTAAAATAAAACCAAACAGTTAGAAATCATTAATACTAAGCACATATTTATTAAATTCGATATTTTAATATTAATATGCAAATTAGCCTTCCCGTTCACAGTGTAAACCGC
The DNA here is from genome assembly GCA_023376005.1 of Doryteuthis pealeii. Taxonomy (NCBI): domain Eukaryota; kingdom Metazoa; phylum Mollusca; class Cephalopoda; order Myopsida; family Loliginidae; genus Doryteuthis; species Doryteuthis pealeii. The sequence continues at coordinate 1,387 of JALAJA010000177.1, read as the reverse complement.
TATTTTGTTGTATATATAAATATAATTGCATGTTGTCAGTATGGAGACATAGTTAACAGTATTAATAATGTAAAACAATTTTATTAATAATTGAGGTTTAGATGAAAATAAAATCATGGAGAATGTGATGTCAATAACTAAGAGAATTGTGACTTGAGTAGGAATATAGTTTCGGTTACAGACAGAAAAACACACAATCTCCATTATAATAAGAAGATATATAAACTCACACCCCCTCACCAATTTCACTTGTACTCGCACGAAATTTTGCTTTCAATAAAAATCATTTGACTGAGGATGTCCGTATGAATTCGGACGAAACGTTTCAATTCTTAGTTTTGTTTTGAGTTTTTATTTCTTGTTCACCATCCTTCTACCTACCTCATACTGTCGGATTCTACTACATCCATCCTATCTCCATATATATATATATATGTGTGTGTGGTGGGGTGCAAATAACAGGATTTGACATTAAATAACCCACAAGGGTTTAAGTGCCATTAAGCCAACCAACCAACCTAACAAACTAAGGTTTCCCAAAATTCCCCAAATGATTTAGACATTTATTTATTTGTTTATTTTTTTCTCCTCTTTGTCCCGATGAGGGCGGCAAACGCTTTGAATAGACCCACCTTATCGATAATAATCAATATCGATCTGTTAGTGATTATTTTGTCGATTGATTTTGATACGGATCAATATGGCAAATATCTGATCATTAGATATTTCTCGTTTTGTGATGTTTGATCGATTAGACGTCATTATTGAGACTTCGATCTCTCTGGCGATTCGGCAATGCGCGGAGGGGGGGCGGTGATTGGAGGCAAAACGACCTCTCTAGCTAATGACCGGTTCTCGATCTGAAGTTAAAGGGGGGGGTGATAATAAGGGGAGAGGGTAACGATTAAAAAAATAACAATAAAACAAAATTAATGTCCCCCTAGATATTGTATACACACACACACACACACAAACAATATATATATATATATATATATATATATATATATATATAGTAAGAGTAGATAGAGAAATCAAAACAAAAAGAGAAAGAGGAGAAAGGATGAGAGATAATAGATAGATAGATAGATAGATAGAAAGAAGAAGAAGAAGAAGAAGAAGAAGAAGAAGAAGAAGAAGAAGAAGGGACATAGATATTGTATACCCCCACACACACACAACATATATATATATATATTATATATAAAGGATGAGAGATAGATAGATAGATAGAAGAGAGAAGAAGAAGAAGAAGAGACATAGAAAGACAAATGGAAGAGAAGAGAGAGAAACCAAATCAATTAGAGAGAGAGGGGGGAGAGAGAAAGTGTGTATTGAGATATATATATGCAGCGACCTCGCCTACTGCTCGACTCGAACGGGTGGA
>JALAJA010000176.1:101529-107890 GCA_023376005.1 Doryteuthis pealeii | reverse complement strand
GCCCTTAACACTGGTTCACTCACTGCTAGTAAGTCTCTTATATGATATATGACTATCTTTTAGTCATGTATCTGTAACTAAGTTTTTATTTACATTTAGGTATCTCTTTGATATCTAAATTCTTGTATTTACCATTCATGAATGTGTCATTATCTCTACTCTTGTATATGTATTTATACTACTTTTGTATGTATGTTTATGTACACCTCTATGTATTATGTACCCTGTTTATTCTGTGCTGTATATTAAATGTTTTGTCTATCAACCTTTGTCGGAGTTTTATCTTCAAGTATTATCACTATGAATCTTACAACTGTTGACCCCGACGTGATGGAAACGTTTTTTGAAGGCTTTGTTTTGCATTTGGAACTTTAATCCACACAAAACAAAAACACAATTTATTTATTAATAATAAAATAGTAATATTGAAAATTTAGCCCATCATATTTTGAAAAGAACAAATGTCGATGTATAATTTTTTCTCTTACAAAATATTAACCAATTAAATAATTATCGAAAAGAGTAAAAGAAAAAAAAAAGATCTCCAAAAAGTATTTTCTTAGTTTTTATTTTACATTTAATTTTCTGATTTCCGGTACTTATTTTTTACCAAGATAACTCCCATAATTTTTTCTTCTATTCACACCTTCGGTATTTTGTCTTTTTATTTATGCTGTAATTAGTTTCGAAATTGTATAAGGGACTTTTCTCAGAATTGCGTCTTAAAACCGCTAGGTTGAGATAGCTGAAAAAACAACCCCACCTACGAATGAAGCGGTGCCTGCTGAAAAAAAACAACCAGGCGTTTTTTCCCGAAAAGTTAATGCGATATTTTACCCTCTCTAGTCTTTTCTTCACAAGTAAATGTAAATATCCCCCCTCTTTAAAATATTTTAAGGAGTGGGACTAAATATTTACATTTACATTAAATATGGCTTACTTTTCATGCCATTAAACCAGAAAAAAATTATAATTTGTCGATAAAAACGCCTACAATGCGCTAAAAAAACATTTCTCGGTATTCTCATTATTTTTTTGACAATCAATTACAAATAAAAAAAAAAAAAAACATTTTTTCGGTCTTTTTTTATTTTATATTGATATATTCATTTCCAACAATCAATTACAAAAAAATAAAAGTAAAATATTTAGATATTTTTTTAATTTAACTAAAAACAAGACACCGTTATCTTGAAAAATAAGTAAAACTGTCCGTTTATTTTACAAAAGGGTCAGTTTCTTTATTGATATTTTTAGCAGGTATCTGTATCCATTGTTCTTTAACTAAAAAAGACAAAAAAAACTCCTGTATATAATCTTATAAAAATCTTCTGATAAAATTATTGAGTCTCTTATCTTTACAGAAAAAAATTGAAAATATTTTTTGTTGGTTAATTTTTTCATAATTCATAAAATAATATAATGGGGGAAGAACTTGTAAAATATTTCCCCTAAAAAAAATCCGAGAAAAACCTTTTTCGAACATTTTCATTATGTAATTATGGAAATTTTCGTGAAAATCGGGCAATTGATGATTCATAGATTTTTTTAGAAGCCTCTTGTCATAGCTTGTATTGGTCTACGTTAAAATTCAATTGATTTAACCGTGCAAAAATGTAGACATTGTTTTTCGTTCATAATTTTCTTTATTTCCGTAAAGTGGATATTTAAAAAAAATCATCAGGATTTAAAAAAAAAAATGTCCCTTCGATAGAGGGGACAAAGAATTTTCAAGATAATATTAACTTTAATGCAAGTTTCCTTGTGTTGAATATAGGGGGGGGGGGAGTTTCAGAGGGCAAATTTGTGGTACCTATTGTACAATGTAAATTTAGCTGCTAAAAAATTTAATTTTTAATTTACATTGTACAATTGCGAATACCGTATTGCATTCGCCACAAACTCTTCCAAATGTGATGATAGGGTCGATGATAGACAACTAAACATTGTGAACAGTTTGCTTACGAGGTCTACCCCCCTCATTTATTTTATGAAATATTAAAAAATGAACCCACGAAAAATGATTTTTATTCTTTTTTCTATAAAGATAGGGGTCTGAATAATTATTTTAGAAGATTATTATAAGTTTCTATTCAGGAGGGTTTTTTTTTTTTAAGTTAAAGAACCATAAATACTCATTTCTGCTAAAAACTATCAATAAAGGAACTGACACTGTTGTAAAAAAAAAAAAACCTTATTGTTTTACTTAATTTTCAAGATAACGGTGAGTAACTTCATTCGTAGGTGGGGTTGTTTTTTTTGGCTATCACTGCAAGCCATTTTTTAAGGCAGGAGGCTGGGGCGCAATTCGGCGAATAGCACCGTATATAACCCCTCCGATATTTTACGCCCCCAAAATAGAGGGGGTGCAAAGTTAAATGACATGAAAAAAAGTTTTGAAATAAAATAACTGATGCATTATAAAATTTATTCATTGATAAATCAAGATTGAAAATTTCATTAAAATCAGATAATACACAGATTCTTGGTAATTTTATTCAATCGAAGTGGGGGGGGGGGATATTTTTGTTAAATACGGATTTTTTGCCACTTTTGTCAGTGCCTACTATAAAATGTATAAAAAATGAATTAATGTGTAATATTATTAATTAAAAATTAATTTAAAATTCGGAAAATATTTTTGATATACCATGATTATTAAACTTTTTTCTTTATTTTAATACATTAGATGAATCTTTAAAACTCCCCCCCCAAGTTTTAAGTGAGAACGGTTTTCTTTCAAGCCATAGTTGTATCATTGATACTGCACTACTCGGAAGTAACATTATTTTTAGGGCAGGAGGCCAGGACGCATTTATGAGATATGCACCGACGAAAATAATCGATTTAATTAACTTTAATTCCTTTTTTAAAAGGAAAAGGAGACAATATATTGTCAGTCCCGGGAATTAGGTAAAAAGAGTTTGCAAAATTAATTAAATTTAAAAAAAACAAATATAAGTAAAGTCGTCGGGGTATGCCTAGAGCTGGTATCAGTAATACAGTGAGAGAGTCTATCCTCTTTCCACTTACGCTATACCAAGGAGCATGACACCTACCGTCTACTTTAACACACAGATCCCCGTTCTACTCATACGCTGAGTTGGCGAGGGCTGATTAAAAATACGACCAGAGAGTTAAAAAAAAAAAAAAAAACAAACAAACATTAAAATCATTTCGTATGATTTAAAAAAAAAAAAAAAGGAAACGTTTGACTGAATTTAAATTGAAATAGTAAAAAATAATGCTTCACTCAATAGTAGTAACGACTTGCGAAGTCTTTTACCGAAAAAAATGTTAGCCTGAACAAGACAGATTTCACAACACAATGGTGCCTAGATATAAACTGCTTCCACCTACCCCGATGTCCAAGCTAAAATAAAAAAATAAAACTCCTTTTTATGCTGACTGGAGAGACGGATTTTCGGAAAGCCGAGTCCACTGCCAGCCAACGGGTAGCTATGTCTTTATCAATTCACCCCTATATTTAAATTAATTTTAACATAGTTAAATGTCTAACGCAATAACTCTCTCTCTCTCTCTCTCTCTCTCTCTCTCTCTCTCTCTCTCTCTCTCTCTCTCTCTCTCTCTCTCTCTCTCTCTCTCTCTCTCTCTCTCTCTCTCTCTCTCTCATTCTTACTCGTACATAGAGAGGGTGAGAGTAAGGTAGAATGATAGAGAGGGGTGGGTCAGTTGTTGACTTAATTGCTAATTACGACTAATTAAAACCAATTAAACTGAATTTTTTCAAACAATGAGTAGCCCTAAAACCAAGGAATATCTGAGTATAAATATTGTGTCCTTAACATAAATAGAAAAAAAGCCTTTAGGAAATGAACGTTGATAATCTCAGCTTTAGAATAATAATAAAGATAGATAGATAGATTATATATATATATATATATATATATATATATATATATATATATATATATATATATATATATGAGGAAAAGGGGGTTGGAATGAATCCGACAGAATGAGGTAAAATATAAGGAATGAAAGAACAAAACTCAGACAAGAATGTGTTGTATACTTCGCTGGAGTTTTGAACTTCTTTGGCTTCATCAGATTTTGTTGAATTCAATAAAAGCTGATGAAGCCGCGTTCCACACTCCAGCGAAATATACTACGCATTCTTGTCTGAGTTTTATTCTTTCTTTCCTTATATTTTACCTCATATATATATGTGTGTGTGTGTGAGTGAGTGAGTGTGTGGGGGGTGTAGAGAGAGAGAGAGAGAGAGAGTGTTAGATAGATAGATAGATAGATAGATTCTATGTATTAATGATTCTGACTAACATATATTCATAGATAGGCTTATGCAATTCCTGGGGGTATTGTGACGAACGCAGTGACGTAGTTTTGGTTACAGGCAGACAGATACCGAATCTTTATCGCAATAAGATATTCATGGAAGTTAGTTTCGCTGTTCCGTTCCAATGCATATACACTCCTCTTGCAAAGCAGTTGCGCTTGTGTGTGTGTGTGTGTGTGTGTGTGTGTGTGTGTGTGTATGTGTGTGTGTGTATTTCACGTGTGTTTTTTTTTCACACACGGAGGTGCGTACACATACGCAACCACTTTTTGTCTGACTCCAAGCATTTTAATCTGTTTTTTTTTAAAAGCTTTTTGTTGACTTACGGCCATTTTCGTCTGTCTCGACAAAGAATAAAAAGCATTTGACTAAGTGTTTTTAAATGCAAAACTTTTTTTTTACGAAGTCGGTGGGAGCGGGGTGGGGTCGGCGTTGATATGTAAAATAACAATAAAATAAAACAAACAAAAAAATAAAATAAAATATATATAAATTGAAACGTCATTTTTGAACGTCATTTTTTAAAACTGACCACTGTTTACTTATAAATATAGTATTATATATATAGTGAGAATATATATATATATATATATATATATATATATATATATATATATATATATATATATGTATATATATACTAGCAAATACTAGCAAGTATCTAAGTTTTAATGTAATAAAATATTATATTAAATTAGAAAGGCTAATGAAACTAAATAAGAATGCAGATAAAATGATTTGAAACGGAGGGAGGTATAATAGAAAAATAGAACAACTGAAACTTACTCTTCCATCACTCTCGTCTTTCATTGTTATTTTTTCTAATTTAAGTATTTAGTTAAAAGAGGAAGTAAAGAATAAAATGACAGTTATTTTTTCTTGTTAATGGATTTCATTTAAGATTCATTGAAGAGATTATTGCTTATATTCATTAAAATAAATCCAAACAATTAGAAATCAATAATACTAAGCACATATTTATTAAAATCACATTTTTAATATCAATATGCAAATTAGCCTTCCCGTTCACACTATAAACCGTTATTTTGTTGTATATATAAATACAATTGCATGTTGTTGATATGTAGATATGGTCTACAGTGGCTTCGGCCTCTGGACCATTGATATAATTAACGGCGTCGATCCCAGGGGGCTATCCCCCCAGGCAACACCTGCCCCCTTGATTTAAAGGGGCAGGGCTGGGTTTATTGCCCAGCGCCTGAGGCGCCCCCCTTGAGGGGGAATGCCGACGGGATCGACGCAATTTTTCACCCGCCACACCATGAGCTTCGACTTGTGGGAGGTCCCACATAAATAGAGCCTTGTGCCTGACCCGTACATGTGGGGTACGTGGAAAATATCATGTAGATATGGTTAACAGTATTAATAATGTACAACAATTTTATTGATAATTGAGATTTAAATAAAATTAATATCCTGAAGAATGTGATGTCAATAACTAAGGAAATTGTGACTTGAGTAGTAATATAGTTTCGGTTACAGACAGACAAACCCACAATCTCCATTATAATAAGATATATATATATATATATATATATATATATATATATATATATATATATAGTTAAAAATTAATGTTAAAATGAATGAAAGGATGAAATAAAAATGAATGAAATGAGGGGGGATAAATGAAGAATCCTTTAAGAAATATAGATAGAGACATTTGAAAAGATTGACAAAGACAGTCAGACAAACAGACAGATAGATAGATAGATAGATCGTAAATTTAAATAAACATTTCATGCCATAAAAGGAGTAAAATAGTCCAACCCCCGGAATTATCAGTTTACCGCAAACATTTACGTCAACGAAACTCGAGCAATGATTTCTGACAAGATAAAAAGAAAAAAGATTTAGACCCCTTTTTTTTTCCTTTTTTACGATTCTACAAGCAAAGACAAGAGAATAAACGGGACAAGAACACAACAACAAAAACAGATAAGATTCTGTAATGAACGCCGCCGAGTAGCCATTGTAGAATCGTGTTAAGACAAGGAGGAAAAATCCACATAAAAAGATTAG
>JALAJA010000176.1:79029-96529 GCA_023376005.1 Doryteuthis pealeii | reverse complement strand
TTGCATCAACTAACCATTGTGACTATCTTCACCGGTAAGTCACCTTTTCCAAAATAACACACACATATATTTTGGCATCTTTGTTTATTTTTTAGAAGCATTGGTGAATAAAGTATATATTAATATTTATATTTTTGCTTGAAGGCAATTACAATGCGCATATCGCATAAAATTCGATAATTATAGAAGTTATCTTCTATAATTATCGAATTTTATGCGATATGCGCATTGTAATTGCCTTCAAGCAAAAATATAAATATTAATATATACTTTATCCACCAATGCTTCTAAAAAATAAACAAAGATGCCAAAATATATATATTATTTTGGAAAAGGTGACTTACCAGTGAAGATGGTCACAATGGTTATAATTATAGAAGTTATCTTCTATAATTATCGAATTTTATGCGATATGCGCATTGTAATTGCCTTCAAGCAAAAACATAGATATTAATATATATATATATATATATATATATATATATATGTGTGTGTGTGTGTGTGTGTGTGTGTGTGTGTGTGTGTAATTCGCTGACAGAAATCTGTTTCGACCTTTTATTAAAGCGGTCTTCATCAAGAGCGAAATGTTTGTGAAAAGCCAGTGGCTGGAATCATGAACTTTTTTGATACTTTTTTTTATACATTTTTATATATATTTTACAACAAACTTTTGAGTTTTCTTTGTGGATTATAATGCTTCTGATTTTTTTTTTAAATAAAATTTATTTTATTTTTAAAACAGAATATGCATTTTCAAAATTAAAAAAAAATTCCGGCTCCGAACATGAACGTTCGTTTGTACCACTTTTGTTTGTAACGGTTTCCTCACACCGTTTTTCTATAACAAACATTTCGCTCTTGGTGAAGACCGCTTTAATAAAAGGTCGAAACAGATTTCTGTCAGCGAATTATAACATCATTTTGTTTTTTTTCTAAAAATATTTATTTCATACAGTCGGATTCACTTCTATTTACTTTTCAATATATATATATATATATATATATATATGTGTGTGTGTGTGTGTGTGTGTGTGTGTGTGTGTGTGTGTTAAATAGCTAAACAATTAATACTTCTTTCGTTTTGTAAACAGAGGTATCTATAAGGAATACGACACAGCTTTTCACTATCTCCTCGTGTACCAATCACGTCTCGTGCTTTCCGACTTCACGTGTTCCAATCACATTTTGATTTTCGCTTTCGCGTGTTCCAATCACGTCATTAATATTCAATTGTAAACGCTAATCAACAAACGGTTATGAACCTTTTCTACACATTTTCCAAACACACCCCATCATCTTTTAACAACAAAAAATCTTTTTTTTTCTCTTTTACTTGTTTGATATCGGTCTGAAGATGTTTTCTTTATAAACCGAAATGTTCGAACATACGACTATGGATTTCCATCATTGTAACATCCCGTGTTTTTCTACATTTCTCCATATATATTCCCTAGCACCTATATGATTTTCCCAACCCTATTACCCTTATGGCAAGCCCCAACCCCTTTTTATAATATGGGTGCTAGTAGGCCGTGACTGAGGGTCTACCTGTCCTGGGAATGACCTTAAACTCTATCTGATGGTGAGGTTCCAGTTTTGGAGGTTTGGGGAACGTCGAGCACTCCTTCATCACCATTGCTCCCTGGTCCACTCTGACCCGGAGTGGTAGTACCTGTTAGGGTCCCATCTATGGGTTAAATAGAAAAATGTATTTATAAAAAAAATTGTATTATCCATTAAAAATGTATTTATTTCAGAAGTTTATCGGTATTAAATGACCCACTGAGGTTGATATGCCGTAAAACAAAACAAACCAAACTGTCACAGATGACGATGACGTCACTCCATATCTTTATTTGTGGACCCTATGGTGGCTCATTAGTCCAATTATGGACTTGCAGATGCGGTCACACACATTGCATGGAAAATTCCCATCTACATTTGTTTGTTCATGACGACGAAAAAGTCACCGCTCTGCAGTACTGTTTATCTCATTATTGGGCTGCTTAGCTCCTGTGCGGCAGGCGTCTCGCTAACCCTGTCTTGTTATACCTGTTGTATTATCCATTTAAAAAAAATTGATTTAATTCCAAACTTTGTCGGCATTAAATGACCCACCGAGGTTGATATGCCGTAAAACAAAACCAAACCAAACCAAATCCATATATATTTTAGTAAGTTTAGGAACAAAACCGCAAATATATTCTGTTCACCCTACTTTATTTCATTCATTCCTTTCATTCAACCCTACTTTATTTCATTCATTCTTTCATTCACCCTACTTTATTTCATTCATTTCTTTCATTCACCCTACTTTATTTCATTCATTCCTTTCATTCACCCTACTTTATTTCATTCATTCTTTCATTCACCCTACTTTATTTCATTCATTCTTTCATTCACCCTACTTTATTTCATTCATTCCTTTCATTCACCCTACTTTATTTCATTCATTCCTTTCATTCCATTCATTCCACTTTATTTCATTCATTCTTTCATTCACCCTACTTTATTTCATTCATTTCTTTCATTCACCCTAGTTTATTTCATTCATTTCTTTCATTCACCCTACTTTTTTCATTCATTTCTTTCATTCACCCTACTTTGTTTCATTCATTTCTTTCATTCATCCTACTTTATTTCATTCATTCTTTTATTCCCCCTACTTTATTTCATTCATTCTTTCATTCACTCTACTTTATTTCATTCATTTCTTTCATTCACCTTACTTTATTTCATTCATTTCTTTCATTCACCCTACTTTATTTCATTCATTCTTTCATTCACCCTAATTTATTTCATTTCATTTCTTTCATTCACCTTACTTTATTTCATTCATTTCTTTCATTTTCACTTACTTTATTTCATTCATTTCTTTCATTCACCCTACTTTATTTCATTCTTCTTTCATTCACTTACTTTATTTCATTCATTTCTTTCATTCACCTTACTTTATTTCATTCATTTCTTTCATTCACCCTACTATTTCATTCATTCTTTCATTCACTCTACTTTATTTCTTCATTCTTTCATTCACTTTACTTTATTTCATTCATTCTTTCATTCACCCTACTTTATTTCATTCTTTTCTTTCATTCACCCTACTTTATTTCATTCTTTCTTTCTTTCATCCGGAATACCTTTATTCCTTCTTCCCTTTCTTTCCCTCGTCCATTTCTTTCAGCTTTCATTCCTTCCTTCTTTATTTTTCCTTCACCCTGTAACCTGCTTCCTTCACCGCAGCCCCCGTTCAACTCTTTTTCCCGACCGTCCTCCCAACCTCCCCACAGCACTTTTTGGCTACTTTATATCACTCCCATTCAACAGTTCAAGTTTTCTAGTCTATTCTCCTTTCTTTTCGTAAACTGGCGGAGTGGGGTCGGGGGTTCAAAGTTTATGGGGGTTGGGGTGCTTCCATGACCCCCGCAGTCGGTTATCAAGCGTCTGTTTCGACAATGACGAGAATAGGGACGTTCTCTGACGCGGCACAACCACGAACTGACGTGAGCAACTGCGTGGCCGAACGAGATCTGGGCAAACGAGAACGTGATTAGACACACATTTTCATCACGTGAATGGTGTTATTATTCCACACACAGACACGCGCGCGCGCACACACACACACACATTTACACACACATACACATATACACATAATCACTCCCCCATCTATATGGTATAATTAATGTATCCGGTCTATAAGAAGACCACAATAGATACAGTAGATAATTACATGTATATACATCTCTTTCTCTCTCTCTCTCTCTCTCTCTCTCTCTCTCTCTCTCTCTCTCTCTCTCTCTCTCTCTTTATGTATACATATACATATATATATATGTTTATAATTTATGAGTTTGTTCGATTATATCAATCTTAGTCTATTATTCTCTCTCTCTCTCTCTCTCTCTCTCTCTCTCTCTCTCCTCTCTCTCTCTTCTCTCTCTCTCTCTCTCTCTCTCTCCAGGGCCGGTTTAGCTCAGTCGGTAGAGTGTTCGGCTAGGGATCACAAGGTTCTTGGTTCGGTACCGGCCCTCGCCAGCTGATGGTAGGTATGGCGCTACACCTCAGATGCTAAAATAATATCCTTAGTCTAGCGCTAGTGAAAAGTAGACAGACTTCCTCGCTGTCTGGCTGATACCGACATTAGGCCGCCCTGACGACTTTACTTTATATATATATATATATATATATATATATATTGTAAACACGGTTTGTTTGGAATGGCTTTTTGCCGATAATTTTTGGGAGAATAAGTGCTTAATTGGAGTCGTACCTAATTTTGAAAATTAATTAATTAATAATGAATTAGGCGGGAATACCTATTTAAATGTATGGCTAAACAAATCGAGAAAAATCAATCTCTGTATGTACATTTCGGCCTATTAGGCCTCATCAGCAGAGCTATAGATCGGAAGACCGCCCTGTGCGTGATTTAATAATAATAATAATAATAATAATAATAATAATAATAATAATAAAAGGGGTTGGAAAATCTGGACATCAGAGGAAAGATTGATACCATCCAGAATACTGCACTGCTGCAATCTGCCAGAATACTCAGAAGAGTCCTGGAGACCTGAGGAGACTTGCTGTCACTCAAACTCCAGTGAAAGACCACCAACTAATGCTGATGTGAAAACTCAAAAGGAGTAAATAATAATAATAATGGTAAATAATAATAATAATAATAATAATAATAATAATAATAATAAATAAGAAGAAGAAGAAGAAGAAGAAGAAGAAGAGAAGAAGAAGAAGAAGAAGAAGAAAGAGAGAAAGAAAGAAAGAAAGGTTTGAAAAAGAAAAACATTAGGTTTATCAAATATGAATGAATGAATGAATGAATGAAGAAGAAGAAGAAGAAGAAGAAGAAGAAGAAGAAGAAGAAGAAGAAGAAGAAGAAGAAGAAGAAGAAGAAGAAGAAAGCAAGAAGAAGAAGATGGGGAAACGAAAAGAAGAAGAAGAACAAGAACAACAACAACAACAACAACAACAAGAACAAGAATAAAAAGACAGGAAAAGAAGAACAACAACAAGAAGACAGGGGAATAATAATAATAATAATAATAATAATAAGAAGAAGAAGAAGAAGAAGAAGAATAAGAACACCATCATCATCAACAACAACAACAATCACTACAATAACAAGAAGACAATATCAGTGAGAAAAGACAGATTTCTTCCCATAAATTGAAGTCTTTGTCTAATTGAATATTTCTTTTTGGGGATTTTTTTTTTTTTTTTTTTCTTGTTTTTTTTTCTTGTCTATTTTTTTGTATCAATCACTGATGATTACAAAGTTTCTCTTAAAGAGTCGATTTTTTTAAACCAAACCTTTTTTTTTTCCTCAATCTGATCATCGCTCTCCTATTTTCTTCATTTCTTTAAAAAAAATTTTTCTCATCAAATTTAAGACGAGAAATAAAATTGTTTCGTTTTATCAAGTTAAAAGTGATTGGGTAGGAGAAGTTTCTTTTTACATACAGCGAATCAAAGGTCATATTAACGAGGAGAGCAAGGAGGGAGAGCAAAGATGCAAGAAAGGAGAGCAAGGATGCAAGAAGGGAGAGCAAGGATGCAAGAAGCGAGAGGAAGGTGGCAAGTTTTTCATCATCTTTTCTTTTGTTTTTTTTGTACGTGTGTGGGTGGGGGATTGATGAAGACCTGTTTAATCTGATTTAATTCCTAATTTTGTTTTTATTTAATTCCTCCGTAATCGTATTTTATTTCGTGTACATTAAACTTACAAGATATTGTGGCTCAGTAGGGAAACACGTTGTAGTAGTTTTGGTAAGTTGGTTTGTTGCTTTTTACGGCATGTCAACCCTTGTTGGGTTATCTTATGCCGAAGACGTTTTGGTTTATTCCTTCTTGATGGGTACAGCGTTATATTTTTGAAAGACGAGTCGCGATCCGCACACGCGAAGATGTCATGACGCGTGACGTAACTCGAAGAAATGCCTTCAACATCTTCGGTCATGTTGTATTCTGTTGGGGGCTTGACTCGGACACTCCTGAATGTTGTCCTGATGTCATAGGGATTACATATCTTTTGAATCTTTTCAGCCAAGCCTTTCACATAGGGCAGACAGACTGTGGTGAGTTTTCGGGTATCATCCTCTGTCCTGCGATCCAGATTTCTCACAGCCGATGTTATGCTCTCAGGATAATTGTTACGACGGAAAAAAACACAATATGAGTCTAGGTAAAAAATCATGCATAAGTATATAGGTAGATATTCCATCCCCCCTCCACCAACCCCCTACAGACCTCATGTCAACATCCGCTCAAATCAACAAAATACATACACCCACGCACACATATGCATGTGTATACAAGCGCTCACACATAAGTATTGTTCAGATGTTGCACACTAGCAGAATAATGTGAATGTGTGCGAGATCCGCTGACTTGTATACATAACCTTTTGCAATGTCCAAATTTAGTTTATCAATGAATTAACTATACAAAATGATTTTTTATTGTTTTGATTATTTCTAAAAAATTTGAAAAAAAAGCATTCTCCTTATTTATTTTACATTTAACAAACATTTAGTTTTAGTGTAAATAAATATTATATAAAATAAAATTAATGATACTTAAATCAATTTTTAAGTGCTAAATAATACTTAATATTAATTCTTTTTAATCGGAGGAAATAAAAATATCTAATTTATAGATTCATTTTCAACTAAATTTTATTTGGTACAATTCTGTAAAAATATAAATTCTTTAAAAATTTTCTTCAATAAATAAAATCTTTTGATAATAGATCCAGTATCAATTTGTCTGTAACTAAAACTATGTCACTGTAAAATTGATAGATCAATTAAAGTAATAAAAAACAACAATGCCAAAATATGCCAAAAACTCGCAGAATAATGTGAATGTGTGTGAGATCCTCTGCCCTGTATACATAACCTTTTGCAATCTCCATAAACACACATACACATTCATAACAACACCACATACATACGCATAACCTTTTATCCAATCATACACATCTTATGTCTGTAAAACCTTTTGAAATTTTCGATTTTCCTTGCATTTGAACTTAAAACCCCAATGTCACCTGACGAATGTTTGCGCTTACGCATGCATGAAACCAAATGGTCGTGACTGTTCCTATGTCATGAAATATATAAAACATGTATATATTTATTTTTATTATATTATATAATAGCTCTATTGTTTATATTGAGCACTCTCCCAATAATACTGCACTTTGGCACACCCTTCCAGTAAAAGCTGAAACATTGCCAATCCCACGCTATAGTTATATAGTGGTTATATATATATATATATATATATATATATATATATATATATATGAATTAAAAGTTTTTTTGAAAAAACAAATGATGTAGATAATCGTTGACAGAATCTGTTTCAACCTTCTTCTTCAAGAGCGAAATATATATGATGGAAGGACGGAAATAAAATAAACCGTTAAAAGATACAAAGGTACAAACGAACGTTTGTGTGAACGTTTAATGTTCGGAGCCGGAATTTATTTAGATTTAAAAATGCATATACTGTGTTAAAAATAAAATAAATTTTATTTTTAAAAGTCAGAAGCATTTATAATCCACAGGAAACTCAAAAGAGTTTGTTGTAAAAATATATAAAAAATGTATTAAAAAAGTATCATGATTCCAGCCACTGCAGACCACATTAGCCTCCGATGATGTAGAAATAGAGGCATTTTATTTTTTCAAAAGACAATATGAAAAGTGAATGGAAGTGAATCCGACAGTATGAATTAAATATTTTTAGAAAAAACAAACAAATGATGTTATATTTATATTTTTCNAATTTTCTAAAACTATTATATATTTTTAAATCAACTCTTTGAGTTTTCCTGTGGATTATAATGCTTCTGATTTTTTTTTTAAATAAAATTTATTTTATTTTTAAAAGAATATGCATTTTCAAAATTAAAAAAAAATTCCGGCTCCAAACCATGAACGTTCGTTTGTACCACTTTTTGTGTAACGGTTTACTCACACCGTCTTTCTATCACAAACATTTCGCTCTTGATGAAGACGCGTTTTAATAAAAGGTCGAAACAGATTTCTGTCAGCGATTTATAACATCATTTGTGTTGTTTTTTCTAAAATTATTTCATTCATACTGTCGTTTCACTTCGCATTTACTTTCATATATCTATCTATCTATCTATCTATCTTATATATATATATATATATATAATTATATATAGTATATTATATATGTGTGTGTGTGTGTGTGTGTGTGTGTTACATATTAATTGGAGTCCCTATTACATTTTAAGGTAGCGTAGAAATCATTATGGCGTCAGTATAGCTGATGGGCTTGAGAGTGAGTGACAGCGTTTGACCTCGACTACTTGACCTTGCGTTCTGGGGATGATCGTGAGAATCGGAAGGCAATAGAAGGCCCTTTCGCGTTTAAAGGTGTACGCAACTCAGTTAGTCAGTTAGACAGTTAGGACTTAGAAGCGAAGCTAGCAAGATGTGAGACTCACTGCGTGATTGTCTGGTCTGGGGTTCTACGAATAAAGTAACATCAAGAGTAAATCGAAGTCTTGTTGTTATTCTAAAAGCTATCAATGACAACAAGGGTTCTGATAAGAATGATCCCTAGCAACAGAAACCAGACCCGGAACCCTCAATAAGAAGACCCAGACGAGACCATAGAAGATATACCAGATCCGCCAGAAGAATAGACGACCAGAATAAGAGTAAGACGTAAGGAGGTATTCATAATATAGATATATAGTGCCGGTAAAGAGGTAATGCAACATATACCTATTTGGTACCGTCAAGGAAAAGGCAACTACGTAACATATATATTATATTTATTATAATGGAGATTGTGGGCTTGTCTGTCTGTAACCGAACTATATTACTATACAAGTCACAATTCCTTTGTTAATTAAATCACATTCTTCCATGATTTTATTTTTATTTAAACCTCAATCATTATAAATTGTTTTACATTACTTACACTGTTGACCATATCAACATACTAATAACATGCAATTGTATTTATTAATACAACAAAATAGGGTTTACAGTGTGAATGGGAAGGCTAATTTGCATATTGATCTTAAAAAATTGATTTTAATAAATATATGCTTAGTATTATTGATTTCAATTGTTTGGTTTCATCTTATTGAATATGAGCAAAAATATCTTCAATAAATCTTAAAAGAAATCCTTAACAAGAAGAAATAACTGTAATATTATCCTTTACTTCCTATATTTAACTAAACAGTTTAATTAGGAATATTTACCAATGAAAGACGGGAGTAACGGAAATGATGCAAGAGTTAGTTTCAAAGTTGTTCTATTTTCAATCACTACACCCTGTTTAAAATCTTTTGTTATCTACATTATTATTCGTTTCATTAGCTTTCTAATTTAATAAATGATATTTATTTATTATAAAATCTTAAGACTAAATACTGCATCCCGGAGGGGGAATATATTTGCTAGTATATATATATATATATATAGATAATATATATATATAAATATATATTATATATATTAGTATTTTGGGAGGAATATTGTGCTTTTTATAATTTAGTCGACTTAATTTATTTTTTAAGTTATTATTATGTTATAAATTTATTAGGTCCGGGGATTTAACAAAACTACTTAATGTGAGGCTGAAACAAATCGGAGAAAAATATCATCTTCTGAATATAACTTTCCGACGTATTGGCGTGATGGTAGATAACCGGCGTGCCGTTTCAGGAGCAAAGGGTTCAAGTCACACGACTAGGGCGGTCTCGTAATCTAGTAACTCTTGATAGGAGCCTAATAGGGTTCGATATATATACAGAGTATTGATTTTTCTCGAGATATTGTTTTAGCTCACATTATATAAATAGTTTAAATCGCCTATTAAACATAAATGAATTAACTTTCAAAAAAATTAGGTCTCTGAGCTAAACACTTAACAAAGGCACATTATCCTCCGTCCAAATATACCTTGTCAGCTGAAAATAGCTAAAAGTTGTTTATATAATATCATTTTAGGTATATATATATATATATATATATACATATAAATATATATATAATAATTTATGGAAACTAGTATGGATGTGGAAAGAACCAGAGGATTCAATAAAGGAAACATTGAACAAGTTCCCATAGTACTTAAGAAAAGTAAATAAGTATCGGATTGTAAGTATATAGGAAAGTCTGTAAATTAACTTAGTTAATAGATTCCATCATCGGGACAGATCATTGAAACTCATCTGCACTCGCTTACGTGTTTCGAAAAGTTTAATTGTTGCCTAAAGTTACCTATCTTGTTTATGTCGAAACTCCTTTTGTGATCTATAATCAAATTTTAATTTGAAAGAAAACTTGAGCACAATCAGTCGTGTGTCGAGAAAGAAATTTTAGATGAAGAGGTAAGTTAAAAAATAAATAATAAATAAATAAATAAATAAATAAAAGAGATTATGTTGAAAAAGAATTTTTTAGAAAGAAATTTTAGATGAAGAGGTAAATAAAATAAATAAATAAATAAATAAATAAATAAAAGAGATTATGTTGAAAAAGAATTTGTTAGAAAGAAATTTTTAGATGAAGAGGTAGTAAAAATAAAAAATAAATAATAAATAAATAAAAAGAGATTATGTTGAAAAAGAATTTGTTAGAAAGAAATTTTTAGATGAAGAGGTAGTAAAATAAATAAATAAATAAAAGAGATTATGTTGAAAAAGAATTTGTTAGAAAGAAATTTTAGATGAAGAGGTAAGTAAAATAAATATAAATAAAAATAAAAGAGATTTGTTGAAAAAGAATTGTTAGAAAGAAAATTTTAGATGAAGAGGTAAGTAAAATAAATAAATGAATAAATAAATAAAAGAGATTATGTTTGAAAAAAGAATTTGTTTAGAAAGAAATTTTAGATGAAGAGGTAAGTAAAATAAATAAATAAATAAATAAATAAATAAAAGAGATTATGTTGAAAAAGAATTGTTAGAAAGAAATTTTTAGATGAAGAGGTAAGTAAAATAAATAAATAAATGAATAAATAAAAAGAGATTATGTTGAAAAAGAATTTGTTAGAAAAATAAAATAGAATAAAAGTGGAAGAAGAATGGATTAGAGAATGTTTATGTTTAATTTAAAGATTTGTAGAGATATAGATTTATCAAAGAAAGAATGAAAGAAAGCAAGTAAGAAAGAAAGAAAGACTGAAAGACAGAAAGAATGAATGAGGGAAAGAAAGAAAAAAGAAAGAAAGAAAGAAAGAAAGACAGAAAGAAAGACAGAATGAAAGAAAGAAAGAAAGAAGGAATATAATGACGAAGAAAGAAAGAAAGAAAGAAAGAAAGAAAGAAAAAAGACAGGTAAAAAGAAAGAAAAAAAGAAAAAGACTGAATTAGGAAGGAACAAAGAAAGAAAGATTTAAAGAAAGATTAAAAGAAAGAAAGAAGGACAAAAATATAGAAAGAAAGAAAGAAAGAAAGGTAAAAGAAAGAAACAGAAAGATAAAAAGAAAGAAAAAAAGAAAAAGAATGAATTAGAAAGAAAGGAAGAAAGAAAGAAAGACAAAAATATAGAAAGAAAGAAAGAAAGAAAGAAAGGTAAAAGAAAGAAGAAACAGAAAGATAAAAAGAAAGAAAAAAAGAAAAAGAATGAATTAGAAAGAACGGAAGAAAGAAAGAAAGACAAAAATATAGAAAGAAAGAAAGAAAGAAAGAAAAAAAAGAAAGATAGAAAGAAAGACAGAGAAGAAGCAAAGAAACAAAGAAACAAAGAAAAAGAAAGATAGAGAAGAAAGAAAGTGAAATACACAAAGAATGTGAAAGAGGGGGAGGGTGGAAAGGAAAAGAAAAACGAAAAGAAAGAACGAAAAAGAAAAAAGGGTTAGAAAAAAAGAAAGAAAGAAGAAAAGAAAGAAAATAGATTTTAAAAAAAAGACAAAGAGAGATAATGACCTTGTGTCACATCCTGCTTGTGGGGAAGGGTTGGCAAATATTTATATATATATATTTACCGACCCCTCCGCCAGAGCAGGTTGTGACACAGGGTCAATTTCTTAAGCGGGGTTCAACAAGTTTGAATTCAGAGTTTTCCTTCTCCTTGACCGGTTGCCTAACCAAGGTTAAAGGCCCAGTCTGTCCTACTATTTACCCATAGCTGGAGGGAGAGTAGGATTCATACCTTTCCCAAGGGTATTAGCGTTAAGTGAAATGCGATTGTGGTGTCCAAGATTTGAACTCGGGGCGACGAGTCCGTTTCCCTTGACTTTAACCATTACACCACGCTTTCAACAAATATTTATATATAACACTTTAGATCTATATATGGGACTTTTATTTAGATAAACAAATGGTTTAGTTCAGTCAGTAGAGCATCACAAGTTTCTCATTTTGATACCGGTCTTCGCCAACTCAGCATATGAGTAGCACAGATTATACACAAGGTTTCAGCCAATGTGCCCTTCTCCTGCCTTCTTCAGGTGTTTCTTGTCAAACTCCGGAAGCTTCATGTCATAATTGGGAGACTTCACAGCAATTTGAACCAAATCCTTAATTTATTAATGACTTTATTTTTTATTATTCTCATTACTTTCAGACTACTACAGGTAATAGATTTTAGGGTTTGGTTTAGCTCGGTCGATAGAGTATCTGCCTAGGAGTTGAAAGGTTCCTAGTTCGATACCAGTATTCATCAACTCAGCGTTTGAGTTGCACAGATTGGGTAATCTGATCTCTGCGATAGAGTAGGAAGCTGACGGTAGGTGTAGACCTCTACCTCAACTAAAACAGTCTCCCTGGACTAGCACTAATGAAAAAGAGATAGACTACCTTGCAGTCCAGCTGATACCGACTATAGGCCATTCCGACACAGCCTCCTCCAGGAGTTGAACTCTGCATGCCAATTCCATTTTCTACAATGGTGACAATTATGCTATTTAGCTATTTAGCTAAGGACAGAAAACAAATGAAAGAAAAGAGTCTCACAGATACATAATTACTGAATATTGTGTTTAATCCTCTCTGGATAACCCATATTTGTGTCCATTTGTCATAAAGGTAAATACCTACGCTTTGGAAACGTAGGAGAGACTCTGGAAGGTTCCCAGGTTCTCTGACAAGAAAGAAGGTCGATGGGCACATCCGTCGAAACGTTGTACAGATAAAAATAAAGATGAGGACAATAGTCCGAATAATACAAATTAAAACTAAAAGAATTGAAAATATTTTCTTTCATAACCCCTTGTATATATATATATATATATATATATATATATATATATATTGGAAAATTATGAAGACATACGCGAACAATGCGCCAGAAACGGATGGATAACAAATGTATTTCCAATCGAAGTCGGATGCCGGGGAGTTATTACCAACATAACCCCGGCATTTTTGTGTAAACTTGGACTTTCTCCACCAGACAAGAGGAAATACTTAAAAAAGATCCAGGAGAAAGCTTTAACCGCACCAGCGTGGATATGGCAGTCCTATATTGTGACATCAAACCGACAAAGTCTGGTGGTATCGTGAGATACTGCTGGGGCGCTCTGGGTTAGTGGTAATGATGCTTCGGGCCCGAAACCATGCCTGAACCCAGAGTCATCATCTGATGAAGGCTTTGTTGGTTGCAATGCTACTGTGTAAATAGCAGTCATTGTATGAAGATTTTATATACATAAGTATATCAAAACTAAAGCTGTTAAGAACAATAAGTGAAAATCACTTCCAATACATTTTTATAGTAAAAATCACTTCCAATACATTTTTATAGTAAAAATCACTTCCAATACATTTTCATAGTAAAAATCACTTCCAATGTATTTCTATAGTAAAAATCATTTCCAATACATCTTTATAACAAGAAATCACTCCCAATGCATTTTTATAGCAAGAAATCACTCCCAATAGATTTTATAGTATAAATCACTTCCAATACATTTTTATAGCAAGAAATCACTCCCAATACATTTTTATAGTATAAAATCACTTCCAATACATTTGTATATAAAAATCACACCAATACATTTTTATAGTAAAAATCACTTCCAATACATTTTATAGTGAAAATCATTCCAATAGATTTTTATAGTAAAAATCATTTCCAATACATTTATAGTAAAAATCATTTCCAATACATTTTTATAGTAAAAATCATTTCCAATACATTTTTATAGTAAAAATCACTTCCAATACATTTTTATAGTAAAAATCATTTCCAATACATTTTTATAGTAAAAATCACTTCCAATACATTTTTATAGTAAAAATCACTTCCAATGTATTTCTATAGTAAAAATCATTTCCAATACATTTTTATAGCAAGAAATCACTCCCAATGCCTTTTATAGCAAGAAATCACTCCCAATACATTTTATAGTAAAAATCACTTCCAATGTATTTCTATAGTAAAAATCATTTCCAATACATCTTTATAGCAAGAAATCACTCCCAATGCATTTTATAGCAAGAAATCACTCCCAATACATTTTATAGTAAAAATCACTTCCAATACATTTTTATAGCAAAAATCACTCCCAATACATTTTTATAGTAAAAATCACTTCCAATACATTTTTATAGTAAAAATCACTTCCAATGTATTTCTATAGTAAAAATCATTTCCAATACATTTTTATAGTAAAAATCACTTCCAATACATTTTTATTGTAAAAATCACTTTCCAATACATTTTTATAGTAAAAATCATTTCCAATACATTTTTATAGTAAAAATCATTTCCAATACATTTTATAGTAAAAATCACTTCCAATACATTTTTATAGTAAAATCATTTCCAATACATTTTATAGTAAAAATCATTTCCAATACATTTTTATAGTAAAAATCATTTCCAATACATTTTTATAGTAAAAATCATTCCAATACATTTTTATAGTAAAAATCACTTCCAATACATTTTATAGTAAAAATCATTTCCAATACATTTTTATAGTAAAAATCACTTCCAATACATTTTATAGTAAAATCATTTCCAATACATTTTTATAGTAAAAATCACTTCCAATACATTTTTATAGTAAAAATCACTTCCAATGTATTTCTATAGTAAAAATCATTTCCAATACATTTTTTATCGCAAAAATCACTCCCAATGCATTTTATAGCAAGAAATCACTCCCAATACATTTTATAGTAAAAATCACTTCCAATACATTTTTATAGTAAAAATCACTTCCAATGTATTTCTATAGTAAAAATCATTTCCAATACATCTTTATAGCAAGAAATCACTCCCAATGCATTTTATAGCAAGAAATCACTCCCAATACATTTTATAGTAAAAATCACTTCCAATACATTTTATAGTAAAAATCACTTCCAATGTATTTCTATAGTAAAAATCATTTCCAATACATTTTTATAGTAAAAAATCACTTCCAATACATTTTATAGCAAGAAATCACTTCCAATACATTTTTATAGCAAGAAATCACTTCCAATACATTTCATAGTATAAATCACTTCCAATACATTTTTATAGCAAAAATCACTTCCAATACATTTTTATAGTAAAAATCACTTCCAATACATTTTTATAGTAAAAATCACTTCCAATACATTTTCATAGCAAAAAATCACTTCCAATACATTTTTATAGCAAAAATCACTTCCAATACATTTTTATAGTATAAATCACTTCCAATACATTGTTATAGCAAAAATCACTTCCAATACATTTTATAGTATAAATCACTTCCAATACCTTTTTATAGCAAGAAATCACTCCCAATGCATTTTCATAGTATAAATCACTTCCAATACATTTGTATAGTAAAAATCACTTCCAATACATTTTTATAGCAAAATCACTTCCAATACATTTTATAGTAAAAATCACTTCCAATACATTTTATAGTAAAAATCACTCCCAATACATTTTATAGTAAAAATCACTTCCAATACATTTTTATAGTAAAAATCACTTCCAATACATTTTTATAGTAAAAATCACTTCCAATACCTTTTTATAGCAAGAAATCACTTCCAATACATTTTTTATAGCAAGAAATCACTCCCAATGCATTTTCATAGTATAAATCACTTCCAATACATTTGTATAGTAAAAATCACACCCAATACATTTATATAGTAAAGAGTACTCAATATTGTTGATAGAGCATATATATATATATATAAGTTTGGGGTAGCATAGTCAATGGCACTTAGTAACTCAAGAAAACTGACAGTTATCAAGCAAGGTTGAAGATGTCAATGCCACCTTAACTTATGCATATATATATATATACTTGATTAGAATTATTTCCACGAATTCATTAACACAAACAAATCAATCTTATAAAGGCATACCTTGACTTACGACTGACCCTGTTTACGTGTTTTCAAAGTTACGAGCTGTCAATTTTTTGCTTTGTTTTGAGATCTAAAATTTGAGGTACGAGCGAGCTTCAGATTCGCTTACATTAATAAATTCACGATAAACATTTAAGTTTTCGAATTTATTACGCCAAAAGAAACGGCAGGTGTTGCAGTACAAAGAAAAGTGAAAATTCCGTTAAATAATCCATGTTCTATGGCGTGTGAAAAAAAAAGGAAGATTTCTCGAGATAATTTGGAATTTTTGTTGCTGTCGAAGCCGTGATAAAAGCGACACCTAGTGTCGAGTTCAAATATTATTTAAATATTAGTTCACCAGTTGCCAAGGGGATATTGGGTAACCGATGAAATAAGAACTTTTAGGGGTTTGACACTTGGAAAAAAATACATTTTTAAAACCCCTTTTTTTGGTTTTGAACAAAATTAGCTCTCATTTGTTAAAAGTTTGATGTAATGTTTCGTGTTATTGGGATGTCAAATATGGTTGTATCCCCCTGAATTGTTCTCTCTCGATACTAAAGAACCTTACCATTTAGGTAAGTAAAGTAAATATATGTATATAAATATATAAGATTTTTGGATGTTTGTTTTTTTGTTTTTGTTTTTAGAAGCATTGTTGAATAAAGTATATATTATATTTTTGCTTGAAGGCAACTACAATGCATGTATCGCATAAAATTCGATACATTTTTTTTATATAGAAAATGAACTTGACAAGTGTAATCCCGGCAAAGGATTGCTCGGTGTGTAGAACATCGTACAGACTGTTTTGACTTTATTTAAGTCTCATCAGCGATAAAGTAAAAAATAAATAAATAAATAGATAAAAATAAATAAATAAAGTCGAAACAGTCTGTACGATGTTCTACACACCGAGCGATCCTTTGCCGGGATTACACTTGTCAAGTTCATTTTCTATATAAAAAAAAAGTATCGAATTTTATGCAATACATGCATTGTAGTTGCCTTCAAGCAAAAATATAATATATAATATAAATATATATATATATATATATATATATATATATAAAGTCGTTAGGCTGGCCTAAAGTCGGTATCAGCCAATCAGCGAGGGAGTCTATCTTCCTTTTCACTAGCGTTAGACCAAGGAGATTGTTTTTGGCATCTAAGCGGAGCGCCACACCT
>JALAJA010000176.1:69029-76529 GCA_023376005.1 Doryteuthis pealeii | reverse complement strand
TGGTTGCGTATGTGTGTGCTTGCGTGTGTGTGTGCTTGCGTGTGTGTGTGTGCCTTTGTGAATGAATTGATGAATGCCTGAATGAGCATATGTGTATGCATTTCGTTCTAATATTAAACATTATGCGTGTGTATGTGTGTTTGTCAGAGAGAGAGAGAGAGAGAGAGAGAGAGAGAGAGAGAGAGAGAAAATGTGTGCGTGTGTGTGTGTGTGGATGTGTGTGGTTGCGTGTGTGTGGTTGCATATGTGTGTGTGTGTGTGTGTGGTTGTGTCTGTTTGTGTGTGTGTGTTGTTTGTGCGTGTGTGTGTGTGTGTGTGTGTGTGGTGTGTGTGGTTGCGTGTGTGTGTGGTTGCGTGTGTGTGTGTGTGTGTATGGCTGTGTGTGGTTGAGTGTATGTGTGGTTGCGCGCGCGTGTGTGTCTGTGTGTGGTTGCGTGTGTGTGTGTGTGTGTGTGTGTGTGTGTGTGTGTGTGTGTGTGCCTTAGTGAATGAATTAATGAATATGTGAATAAGCATATGTGTATGCATTTCGTTCTTTTTAATTAAGATTTTAAACAGAAGCGACACCGAATGAACAAAGAAAAAAGAAAAAAAAACGAAGAAGAAACAGAAAGAAAATGGAGGCCTGTGAATCCGTGTCATCAGAAAAAGCGATAAACATCTAGTTGAAGCCTTGTTTCGTCACCAAAAAGAAAGAAAAACCTTTTGGCGCGAAATATTCCTGCGCAAATCTCGGCGTTTTTGTCTAATCAGCGTCGACACCTCGCAGAATATTTTAACATTTGCATAACACTTGGAAAACCGAAAAGAAATTACGAACGCGCGTCCCAGCAAAAAAAAAAGTGCTGACTTCAAATCGTCTGTTGCGTAAGTTTACCACTAATGAAAGTTGTGCAAAAAAATATTTTAAGTGGAAAGAAGCTGCAAAGACCCCATTGCACTATCTTGGCAGTCCCGCAGTTGGGCCAGTGGCAGGAGAAAGCCCGAGACGAGCTGCTGCAGGCGGCTTACCCAGGTAGTACTGAGTCACTTCGCGAGAGACAAGCCTCCACGGAAGCCCCAGCGCTTAAGTAGTAAGTACCCCAATCCTTAGTAGTTTTTCCCAATACAAAAACGATACCCATTGCACTATCTTGGCAGTGCCGCAGTTGGTCAAGTGGTAGGAGAAAGGCCGAGACGAGCTGCTGCAGGCGGCTGTCTCAGGTAGTATTGAGTCACTTCGCGAGAGGCAAGCCTCCACGGAAGCCCCAGCGCTTATACCCAAGCGCCAGGTTGTGTTGGGGATTTGATGATTGGCATCCTTCCGTCTGCTAAAGACGATGGCGTAGTGTCCAGTATATTGGCAGTTATGGAGGCGTGTGAACTAATGGTTAGAGTCGCTGGAAATGGACTCGTCGACCCGAGTTCAGTTCCTGGGCGAAGCTGTTTGCATTTCACATGGCGCTAATACCCTTGGGAAAGGTATGCCTCCAACTACTCTTCTCCAGCTATGGGCAAATAGCAGGGCAGACTACGCCCTTTAACCATGGCTAGGTAACCAGTCTAGGAGAATGAAAACTCCGAATTCAAACCTGTTAAACTCCGCTTAATAAATTGACCTTGTATCACATCCTGCTCGTGTGGAGGGGTTGGTAAATATATATATATATATATATATATATATATATATATATATATATATATATATATATATATATATATTGCAGTCCCGCAGTTGGACAGTGGCAGTAGAAAGTCCGCGACGAGCTGCTGCAGGATGCTGTCTCGGGTAATATTGAGATCGCACGGTCGTCTGCACAAGCCTCCCATGTGTTGGTGCCAATGTGGCATGTCTTTATTTTCCTTTGCTGGCATCTTTAAAGTGCAAGCGAGGTCTCCCTGTTGGTCGGGTGCCGTTTGCCAATTCGCCGTACAGTAGGTTTTCGGGGATGCAGCCTAAGTCTGTCCTCTTGATGTGACCAAGCCAAAGTAGGCGTCTCTCTCGCAGATGATGGCGGGCATGCTTTTCCTGTTTGCTCGTTCCAGCATATCTGTGGTTGGCACTTAGTCTTGCCACGTATGCGTAGGATGCTGCGTAGACATCTGAGGTGGAAATTGTCCAGTTTCCTCTTGCGGCATGGGTATCGTTTTTGTAGTGGGAAAAACTACGTGTTGGGGATTTATGTAAGTAGTAAATACCCCAATTCTACTACTATCGATCGATGTAGATGGTCGTTGGCTTCCATGGAAATCATCCGTCCTTTAACAGCTCTTGTTTTTTTGTTATGCTCGGTGTCCATG
This sequence comes from Doryteuthis pealeii, assembly GCA_023376005.1. NCBI lineage: Eukaryota > Metazoa > Mollusca > Cephalopoda > Myopsida > Loliginidae > Doryteuthis > Doryteuthis pealeii. The sequence goes on along the minus strand of JALAJA010000176.1, from coordinate 74,249 downwards.
CATCCACTTCACCAGACAAACCGAAGCATGCCTGATGGGGGTGCCTGTTCTGTCGCCAGCATACCGACCCTGGAAATTTATAAATATTTGCCAATTCCACCGCATGTGTAAGATGTGACACAAGGTCAATATTTAAGAGTGTAACTGGTTTGGTTTCAGAGTTTTCCTTCTTCAAGCCTTGCCTTGTGAATTATCATTAATTTTCTAGTCCTTGTATCAATATGTCTGAGTTCTTTTGTCCATTTTAAGAAAGGCCCAGAGTGTCTTATAATGGGGACGGCCTCGGTATTTATTCCAATTATGAGATTTCTGCTGCTGAGCTTGGTTTCTAGGAGTTTTCTTGTTTTCCTGAGGTATTCTTTTTTTTAAATTTTCCTTTAATCTCTGTTTGCTTGATATTGTCTGCTTCTAAAAATTCCTAAGTATTTGTAACTTTCTTCTTCTTCTTCTTCTTATTATTATTATTATTATTATTATTATTATTATTATTATTATTATTATTTGCTCCTTTTGAGTTTTCACATCAGCATTAGCTGATGGTCTTTCAGTGGAGTCTGAGTGACAGCAAGTCTCCTCAGGTCTCCAGGACTCTTCTGGGTATTCTGGCAGATTGCAGCAGTGCAGTGTTCTGAATGGTTTTAATCCTTCCTCTGATTTCCAAACATTCCAGACCCTTTTCCAATCCTTTTGGGACTGTTCCAAGTGCACCAACTACAATTGGTATCACCTTCACTTTCATATTCCATATTTTTTTTAGTTCTCTGGCTAGGTCCAGATATTTGTCCATTTTTTGATTTTCCCTAAGCTTCATCCTGTGATCTGCTGGCACTGCAAAATCCACCAGTTGACAAGTTCTTTCTTTTTTGTTTATCAACACTAGATCTGGTCTTCTGGCTGGGATAAGGTGATCCGTTTTTATTTCAAAGTTATTATTATTATTATTATTATTATTATTTTGTTTCCCACCTGCCGTAACTTGTGGGCCACTGGAGGCTGAGTGACAGCAAGTCGCCTCAGGTCTCCAGGACTCTTCTGAGTATTCTAGCCGATCCCAACAGTGCTGTAATTTGAATGGTCTCGCTTCATCCGCTGATTTCCAATTCAACCAAATTATTTTCCAGGGCTTTTGGGATTGTTCCAAGGACACCAGTTACGATTGGTATGACCTTAACCTTCATGTTCCACAGTTTCCTCAGTTCTCTGGCAAGGTCTCAGTATTTGTCTATCTTTTCGCTTTCTTTCATTTTCACTCGGTGGTCGGCTGGGACATCAAGATCCACGATATGACAGGTTCTCTTTTAGTCGATCAATACTATTTTATTTTCACTCCTTTTGAGTTTTTCACATCAGCATTAGCTGATGGTCTTTCACTGAAGTCTGAGTGACAGCAAGTCTCCTCAGTTCTCCAGGACTCTTCTAAGTATTCTGGCAGATTGCAGCAGTGCAGTGTTCTGGATGGTCTGAATTCTTCCTCTGATTTCCAGATTTTCCAACCCTTTTCCCAAGCCTATTATTATTATTATTATTATTATTATTATTATTATAGTTCTTAGTTTTTCACACGAGCATTAGCTGATGGTATTTCCCTGGAGTCTGAGTGACAATAAGTCTCCTAAGGTCTCCAGGACTCTTCTGAGTATTCTATCCGATTGTAGCAATGCAGTAGTCTGAAAGATCTCAATTTTTCCTATCCTCCAGTTTTTTTCCAAGTTTATTGGGACCGTTCCAAGTGCCCCAACTACAATGGGTATCACTTTCACTCTCATACTCCACACCCTTTTCAGTTCTCTGGCAAGGTCCATGTATTTATCCATATCATTATTATTATTATTATTATTTGTGTTTTTCACATCAGCGTCAGCTGATGGTATTTCATTGGAGTCTGAGTGACAGCAAGTCTCCTCGGGTCTCCAGGACTCTGCTAAGTATTCTGGCAGATTGCAGCAGTGCAGTATTCTTGATGGTTTGAATTCTTCCTCTGATTTCCAGATTTTCCAACCCCTTTCCCAAGCCTATTATTATGATTATTATTATTATTATTATTATTATTATTATTATTATTATAGTTCTTAGTTGTTCCCACCAGCATTAGCTGATGGTATTTCTCTGGAATCTGAGTGACAACGGTCTCCAGGAGTCTTCTGAGTATTCTGGCAGATTATTATTATTATTATTATTATTATTATTATTATGTGAGTTTTTCACTCGAGTTCTGGAGACTTGGGAGACTAGACTATGAATAATTATAATTATTATTATTGTTTTAGTAGTAGTAGTAGCAGTAGTAGTAGTAGTAGTAGTAGTAGTAGTAGTATGATTTTTACTATAAAATGCATTGGAAATGATTTTTACTATTTAAATGCAAGAGAAATTATTTTTACTATAAAAATGCAAGAGAAATGATTTTTACTGTAAAAATACATTGGAAATGTTTTTTACTATAAAAATGCATTGGAGATTATTTTGACCTTAAAAATGCATTGGAAATGATTTTTACTATAAAAATGCATTGGAAATGATTTTTACTATAAAAATGCACTGGAAATGATTTTTACTATAAAAATGCATTGGAAATGATTTTTACTATAAAAATGCAGTGGTAATGATTTTGACTATAAAAATACATTGGAAATGATTTTTACAATAAAAATGCATTGGAAATGATTTTTATAATAAAAATACATTGGAAATGATTTTGACTATAAAAATACGTTGGAAATGATTTCTTACTATAAAAATGCGTTCGAAATGATTTTGACTATAAAAATGCTACTACTACTACTAGTAGTAGTAGTAGTAGTGTAGTAGTAATTTAACTTTTCCTTTTAGTTGTTTTATTTTCTTTTTTTTTCATGCATTATTTATTCTTATTATCTTTCGTGTTTAAAACGCTCCCAGTCGTAAGTTTTCCATTGTCACATTTCGTTCGCTCCTGCTGATTATTATTGGCCCGTTTTTACTTAATTTTCAAACCGTTTGATGTGCAACAAACCGCCAATAACTGACACCTTTTCTGATGAGCACACCTGCGACATCTACGACAAGACTTTCCACCCAGCCCTCGGAGAATAATTGCATTGTTCAATGCTCCCACCCCTTCAAGCACACCTTTTCTTTTCTCGATGTCTTGGGGAACGCCAAGTCGGGATAATATATGTATCAAGCTAGTGTAGTGAGTTCGAACCTCACTGGGTACCCCTGAAATAGAGGGATGATATGAGTATCAAGCTAGTCGTGTAATGAGTTTGAACCTCACTGGGTGCCTGTTGGAATATTTGGTGGATATAAGCCGTGCTGTGGTCCACTACTTAAATTATAGACTAAGCGAGGTCAGGTGGTTAAAACCTCATCCAATCAACAGGTTAACTACTAATATCGCTGATATTGACAGATGTCCATTTGCAATCGTTTACGAAAGACAGAGGAACACCAAGGAACAACCAAAGGATTCTTCACTAAGGATCGCGTTCTGCTTAACACAAAGGATCTCGGCTAGACAACGCTCTTGGCTGAAGTCTAATCGATGGCCACAAAAATCGTAATAGTGCCCCTGCAATATGAGTATCAAGATAGTCGTGTAATGAGTTCGAACCTCACTGGGTGCCCCTGCAATAGGGGTGCCAAATCTAAGCTATACTCCACAAAATGGAGGTGCATGGTTACCGTTGTATGAAATGGGCTCGTCGCCACGATTTCAAATCCTGAGCTTGGCTGTTTGAAAAAATTGAAATAGATCACTAAGTAGGACTAAGCCTATTCTAGTAGTGACCACTCCAAGCGGAGAATTAAGAAGTTTGAATTCAGGGTTTTTCTTCTCCTACACTGGTTGCCTAATCAAGGTTAAAGAGCCCAGTCTGTCCTACTATTTACCCATATCAGGAGGGAGAATAGTTGGATTCATACCTTTCCCAAGTGTATTAGCGCTATGTGAACTGTGGTTTCGTCCAGGATTTGAACTCGGATCGACAAGTCAATTTCCTACCACTCAAACCAGTACACCACCGTGATCTCTTGCTGCTTGCATTTTACATGGAGCTAATACCCTTGGGAAAGGCACACATATATATTTGGTTGATAAAAAGGGTATCTTTGTCTTGACGATAAGTGGCTAACAGGTTGCCTTGAAACCAATGGTAACAATCTCATCTTAAATGTATTGTATTCTATAACAAATATATACAGCTCTTACACTATAATCGAAGACTTTATTTTCAGTTCTCTAATAGTAAATAACTACGTAGTTCAGCTTAGTTGGTAGAGCGTTCGACTATGAATCACTAGGTCCCAAGTTCGATAGCGGCCCTCGCCAACTCAGTGCATGAGTAGTGCTGAGATCTGTGCAGTAAAACGAGAAATTGATGATAGGTGTTGCGTTTCACCTCAGATGCTAAAATAATCTACTTGGTCTAGCTGATAACCACATTAGACCACCCAAAGACGATATATATATATATATATATATATATATATATATATATATATATATTTGGAGGATATGTGCTTAATTGAAGTCATACCTAATTTTGAAAATTAATTAGTTAATAATTAATGAATTTTAGGCGGGCATACATGTTCAAATGTAAGGCCAAACAAATCGAGACATTTGAACATATATGCCCGCCTAAAATTCATTAATTATTAACTAATTAATTTTTAAAATTAAGTATAACTTCAATTAAGCACATATCCTCCAAATATAAAATTGTCTGCTAAAAAGGCCATAGGAAAAATACACACATCGTTTGTTTACTTATTTTCATATATATATATATATATATATATATATATATGTATATATGGAAGGAGTTAATATGTAGGCAGGTGGTGTAATGGTTTCCATCGTAAGAAATGGACTCAGCAAGACGAGATCAAATCCTGGACGCGGTTGTTTGCATTTCACATTGCGTTAATACTTTTAGGGAAAGGTACGAATCAAACTATTCTCCCTCCAGCTATGGGGAAATAGTAGGGAATACTGGGTTCTTTGACCTTGGTAACCAGTCTAGGAGAATTAAAATTTGAAGTCAAACTATTTTCTTCGAAATTTTGCCTTCATTTGAGGAAATAGATTTCAATCTTTTAAAATCTTATCACGGTTACAGCTTAATTTATAAGGTAAAAATCAGCATATCGGAGATGATGTGGGGTGTAGAATAATCATACTAAGTCCAATTACTGTCGAATTGGCAAGACAAGACAGCAAGCAGTCGTAACCCAATA
>JALAJA010000176.1:51529-56529 GCA_023376005.1 Doryteuthis pealeii | reverse complement strand
AATTAAATCAATTATTTAAGGTCGAATTTTTGTCTAAGTAGAAAAGTAGTAACATAATGAGCATCAGTAAACAAAAGCTAAATAATATTAAATACGTACATTTTAAACTATTATTTACGGTCAATTGTGCTCAAATATATCGGGGCACACCCACATTACCCATTCGTACCTGTTAAAAGGGGAGGATGCCCCAGTGTGCCCAACATGCAAAGTACAACTTACAACCAAGCATATCCTTCTAAATTGTAACAGACTTAAACATATCCGCACCAATTACTATCAAGCAAGAAATCTGAGAGACATCTTTAAGAATGCAAACCCTGAAAACATTTTAAATTTTTCAACAAGATATAAAAACCGAATTTCTCCATAGAACCAATACTTTAAAGACTGAAATTGGCATAAATGACCTACAGAGGTTGATATGCCGTTTAAAGACTGAAATCCAAAATAACTTTGGCATTTGAACCCATTTAAGACTGAAATCCAAAATAATTTTTGCATTAAATGACCCACAGAAATAATGCCGTTAAAAAACTCCCAAAAACCACTTCTTTAAAGACTGAAATCCAAAATAACCTTTTTTGGCATTAAATGACCACAGAGGTTGATTAAACAAAACTCAAACCCCATAAAACCACTTTAAAGACTGAATAACCTTTTTTGGCATTAAATGACCCACAGATATGCCGTTAAACAAAACTCAAACCCCATAAAACCACTACTTTAAAGACTGAAATCCAAAATAACCTTTTTTGGCATTAAATGACCCACAGAGGATATGCCGTTTAACAAAACTCAAACCCCATAAAACCACTACTTTAAAGACTGAAATCCAAAATAACCTTTTTTGGCATTTAATGACCCACAGAGGTTGATATGCCGTTAAACAAAACTCAAACCCCATAAACCACTAACTTTAAAGACTGAAATCCAAAATAACCTTTTTTGGCATTAAATGACCACAGAGGTTGATATGCCGTTAAACAAAACTCAAACCCCATAAAACCACTACTTTAAAGACTGAACCTTTTTTGGCATTAAATGACCACAGAGGTTGATATGCCGTTAAACAAAACTCAAAACCCATAAACCACTACTTTAAAGACTGAAATCCAAAATTTGCATTAAATGACCCACATAGGCATATCGTTAAACAAAACTCAAACCCATAAAACCACTACTTTAAAGACTGAAATCCAAAATAACCTTTTTTTGCATTAAATGACCCTACAGAGTTGATATGCCGTTAAACAAAACTCAAACCCCATAAAACCACTACTTTAAAGACTGAAATCCAAAATAACCTTTTTTGGCATTAAATGACCCACAGAGGTTGATATGCCGTTAAACAAAACAAACCCCATAAAACCACTTCTTTAAAGACTGAAATCCAAAATAACCTTTTTTGGCATTAAATGACCCACAGAGGTTGATATGCCGTTAAACAAAACTCAAACCCCATAAAACCACTACTTTAAAGACTGAAATCCAAAATAACCTTTTTTGGCATTAAATGACCCACAGAGGCTTATATGCCGTTAAACAAAACTCAAACCCCATAAAAACCACTTCTTTAAAGACTGAAATCCAAAATAACCTTTTTTTTGGCATTAAATGACCACAGAGGTTGATATGCCGTTAAACAAAACTCAAACCCCATAAAACCACTACTTTAAAGACTGAAATCCAAAATAACCTTTTTTGGCATTAAATGACCCACAGAGGTTGATATGCCGTTAAACAAAACTCAAACCCCATAAAACCACTACTTTAAAGACTGAAATCCCAAATAACCTTTTCTTGGCATTAAATGACCCACATAGGTTCATATGCCGTTAAACAAAACTCAAACCCCATAAAACCACTACTTTAAAGACTGAAATCCAAAATAACCTTTTTTGGCATTAAATGACCTACAGAGGTTGATATGCCGTTAAACAAAACTCAAACCCCATAAAACCACTACTTTAAAGACTGAAATCCAAAATAACCTTTTTTGGCATTAAATGACCCACAGAGGTTGATATGCCGTTAAACAAAACTCAAACCCCATAAAACCACTTCTTTAAAGACTGAAATCCAAAATAACCTTTTTTGGCATTAAATGACCCACAGAGGTTGATATGCCGTTAAACAAAACTCAAACCCCATAAAACCACTACTTTAAAGACTGAAATCCAAAATAACCTTTTTTGGCATTAAATGACCACAGAGGCTTATATGCCGTTAAACAAAACTCAAACCCCATAAAACCACTTCTTTAAAGACTGAAATCCAAAATAACCTTTTTTTGGCATTAAATGACCTACAGAGGTTGATATGCCGTTAAACAAAACTCAAACCCCATAAAACCACTACTTTAAAGACTGAAATCCAAAATAACCTTTTTGGCATTAAATGACCCACAGAGGTTGATATGCCGTTAAACAAAACTCAAACCCCATAAAACCACTACTTTAAAGACTGAAATCCAAAATAACCTTTTCTTGGCATTAAATGACCCACATAGGTTCATATGCCGTTAAACAAAACTCAAACCCCATAAAACCACTACTTTAAAAGACTGAAATCCAAATAACCTTTTTGGCATTAAATGACCTACAGAGGTTGATATGCCGTTAAACAAAACTCAAACCCCATAAAACCACTTCTTTAAAGACTGAAATCCAAAATAACCTTTTTTGGCATTAAATGACCCACAGAGGTTGATATGCCGTTAAAACAAAACTCAAACCCCATAAAACCACTACTTTAAAGACTGAAATCCAAAATAACCTTTTTTGGCATTAAATGACCCACAGAGGTTGATATGCCGTTAAACAAAACTCAAACCCCATAAAACCACTACTTTAAAGACTGAAATCCAAAATAACATTTTTTTGGCATTAAATGACCTACAGAGGTTGATATGCCGTTAAACAAAACTCAAACCCCATAAAACCACTTCTTTAAAGACTGAAATCCAAAATAACCTTTTTTTGGCATTAAATGACCTATAGAGGTTGATATGCCGTTAAACAAAACTCAAACTCGAATATATCGTAAACAAGGCAGCTTTTTTATATCAAGAGTAAAGAAAAAAAATTTATTTAGGATTTTAAGGTTTATAACAATTTCATCTTAGAAGTCAATAACAAAAAAAACAGCAAATACACTCAATTACAGAATTGATAACTTTTAAATGAAATCTTTTTCTTTTAGGGACCGTATTTGTTTGGTGTATGTGTTGGTTTGAAGAAGATCCGAGTTATGGGTCCCCACAATTTAAATGTATAAGACTACGGAAATGTAGTTTCCGTAGAAAACAAAAGAAGAAGACAAAATTGATAAAAGAAACAAACTTTATATACATATTTTACAATTGGTATATTCAATTGTTCTTTCAGCGGTGTTGCAGACTGTGTGTGTCTGTACGTAGTTGTGTTTGTAAAGTGATCATCTATTGTTTATATTTGTGTGATTGGATATGTCAAATTGTAGCAGTTTTGGTAAAACAATGTCCGTGATTGAAACTGCCAATTTGTTCACCTATTTTCATTTTAAAAAGAAATTAACATTAATTAAATCGATTATTTAAGGTCAATTAGTAACATTATGGGCATCAGTAAAAAAAAAGCAAAATTATATTATATATGTAATTTATTTATCTATGGCTAGATGTTTTCTTTTTCCTGAAAATTAGAGGCAATAATATCGTCGACACATCAGAGTGATTTTATTAGACATGTCTCAGAAAGATTTTAAACATTCAGTGGCAATCCCTCACGCCAGACGCCGATGTCCTGCAACAAGCCAATGTATCCGGCATAGAAATGCGCATCATACGAAACCAGATGCACTAGGCTGGGTATCTTGCTAGAATGGAACACAGGAGACTCCCGAAGTAATTATTTTATGGAGAACTACAATGTGATGAACGTGTTACGTACTGATCTTTTCACATTACCAAATCAGCATATAACGTTATATACCTTTCTTACTTCTTACTCTGGTCGTATTTCTTCTGGCCGGCTTTGGTTCTATCTTCTAATATCTTGGTCTGGTATATCTTCTAGGTCTGGTGTTGACTTTCTTGGGGATTCCGGTCTGGTTTCTGTTGGGGATCACTCCTTATCAGAAGCCCTGTGTCATTGTTAGTTTTTTAGGTAATAAACACAAGACTTCGATTTACGTTGATGTTACTTTATTTATAAATCCCCAAACCAGACAATCTGCGCAGATCCTTACATCTTGCTAGCTTGGCTTCTACTTGCTAACTGACTGAGTTACTTACTATATCCTTAAACCGGAAGGGCCTTCTATCGGGGTTCCGGTTCTCACGGTTTATCCCCGGAAAGCAAGGTCAGAGTAAGGTCAAGCGCTGTCACTCACTCTCAAGGCCATCAACTGTACTAATCGCCATTATGATTTCTACAATACCTTATAAAAGCATTAGAGATCCAATAATTATGTAACAAACGTTCGAGGCACAATTATAAAAAAAACGTTTTAGGGATATCATCAAGGACAACCTCAAAACTCTTGATGTAAATGTTCAGGAGTGGATAGATATTGTTATACTAGAAGTGGCCACCCGGCGTCGCCTGGGTAGAAGGGGTGATTTTTTAAAACTTAAGTCTCGCAGATCCATTATTACTTATCGCGAGTGAGATCCTCGCTGGTTGCCCCATAAAAATCCCCCAAGGAAATATATAACAATATAGTAAGATATTTCCATTCAATGATTGAAAATTTTAAAAAAGAAAAGATATAAATGATGTAATTAATTAATTCAATCAATCAATATTATATTTCAAAACGAAAAAAAAAAAATAACATACAAAAAAAGTTAAACAAAATAACATGCAAATGACTTTCCCTTCTGTTACTTTTCAAATTTGAATTTTTAAATAGCTTCCCAAATATAAATCAAATCTTCATTATTTTTGCTCAGAAACCAAGCCCTGGTGATATTTAATGTGTATATATATTCAATTGTTGTTAATTGTTTATTTTCG
>JALAJA010000176.1:42500-47500 GCA_023376005.1 Doryteuthis pealeii | reverse complement strand
CTGTCTGTGTGGTCTCTGTCTGTCTGTCTCTCTGTCTCTGTCTCTCTCTCTCTCTCTCTCTCTCTCTTCTCTATCTATCAATCTATCTTTCTTTCTTTCTACACTCCGTCTTATTCTGTCTCTGTCTCTGTCTCTGTTTCTACTCTGTCTGTCTCTGTCTGTCTGTCTGTCTGTCTGTCTGTCTGTCTGTCTTCTCTCTCTCTCTCTCTCTCTCTCTCTCTCTCTCTCTCTCTCTCTTATAACTAATCTATATCCAGCTTGATTATTATACTTTTCTGTCTGTCTGTCTGTCTGTCTGTCTGCTCTCTCTCTCTCCTCTCTCTTATAACTAATCTATATCCAGCTTGATTATTATACCCTGTCTGTCTGTCTGTCTGTTCTGTCTGTCTGTCTGTCTCTCTCTCTCTCTCTCTCTCTTAACTAATCTATATCCAGCTTGATTTATTTACCTTTCTTTATTTCTTTCCGTCTGTCTGTCTGTCTGTCACTATCTCTGTCTGTCTGTCTGTCTGTCACTATCTCTGTCTCTTTCTCTCTCTCTCTCTCTCTCTCCTCATATCTAATCTACATCTAGCTTGATTTTTATACCTTTCTTTTTTACTTACTTTCTTTCCCCCCCTTTTCCCTTTTCATTATCAAGGTAGACGGTTTACCTATCTCTGCTTAATAGAACAATTAAATGAAATCGACAAATGTAGGTAATGATCATTTCCCATTAATGACCCCCGGGGAAATACATATAAATTCAACAGCCCCTATAGATCAGGGATTTCTCCATAATTGTTTACAAAGGATTATTATCGCTAGTTAATAAAAACAATATGATAATTTGCAAAATAAAAAGAGACACAGTAAACATCATTAGGAATGAAATTAGCGACCCGAGTTCAAATCCTGAACGAGGCAGTTTCACTTCTCACAAATACCCATGGGGAGGACACGAATTAATCTCTCCTCCCCTTATCTATATGTAAATGTCTTATTATTAATTTTAATACCCTAAATTTTATCACAAATTAGCGTCCAATTGGAGTACCAAACCTACCATCAGCTCACAACTTTACAGCACAGATCCAAGCTGAACGAGGCAGTTTCACTTCACGCGAATGCCTATGGAGAGGACACGAATTTATATGGCCTCCCCTTATCTATGTGTAAATACCTTATTATTAATTTTGATTCCTTAAATTTTATAACAAATTAGCGCCAAATTGGAGTACCAAACCTACCATCAGCTCACAACTTTACTGCACAGATTCGAGCTGAACGAGGCAGTTTCACTTCACGCGAATGCTTATGGGGAGGACACGAATTTATATGTCCTCCCTCTAGCTATGTGTAAATACCTTATTATCAATTTTGATTCCTTAAGTTTTATGACAAATTAGCATCAAATTGGAGTACCACACCTACCATCAGCTTACAACTTTACTGCACAGATTCGAGCTGAACGAGGCAGTTTCACTTCACCGCGAATGCCCATGGAGAGGACACGAATTTATAATGGCCTCCCCTTATCTATGTGTAATACCTTATTAATCAATTTTGATTCCTTAAATTTTATGAAAAAATTAGCATCAAATTGGAGTACCACACCTACCATCAGCTCACAACTTTACTGCACAGATTCGAGCTGAACGAGGCAGTTTCACTTCACGCGAATGCCCATGGAGAGGACACGAATTTATATGGCCTCCCCTTATCTATGTGTAAATACCTTATTATCAATTTTGATTCCTTAAGTTTTATGACAAATTAGCATCAAATTGGAGTACCACACCTACCATCAGCTCACAACTTTACAGCACAGATCCAAGCTGAACGAGGCAGTTTCACTTCACGTGAATGCCTATGGAGAGGACACGAATTTATATGGCCTCCCCTTATCTATGTGTAAATACCTTATTATTAATTTTGATTCCTTAAATTTTATAACAAATTAGCGTCAAATTGGAGTACCACACCTACCATCAGCTCACAACTTTACTGCACAGATTCGAGCTGAACAAGGCAGTTTCACTTCCCACGAATGCCCATGGAGAGGACACGAAATTTATATGTCCTCCCTCTAGCTATGTGTAAATACCTTATTATCAATTTTGATTCCTTAAGTTTTATGACAAATTAGCATCAAATTGGAGTACCAACACTACCATCAGCTCACAACTTTACTGCACAGATTCGAGCTGAACGAGGCAGTTTCACTTCACGGAATGCCATGGAAGGACACGAATTTATATGGCCTCCCCTTATCTATGTGTAAATACTTATTATAATTTTTGATTCCTTAAATTTTATGACAAATTAGCATCAAATTGGAGTACCCACCATCAGCTCACACTTTACTGCACAGATTCGAGCTGACGAGGCAGTTTCACTTCACGCGAATGCCTATGGAGAGGACACGAATTTATATGGCCTCCTTATCTATGTGTAAATACCTTATTATCAATTTTGATTCCTTAAATTTTATGACAATTAGCATCAAATTGGAGTACCACCACCTACCATCAGCTCACAACTTTACTGCAACAGATTCGAGCTGAACGAGGCAGTTTCACTTCACGCGAATGCCTATGGAGAGGACACGACGAATTTATATGGCCTCCTTATCTATGTGTAAATACTTTATTATTAATTTTGATTCCTTAATTTTATGACAAATTAGCGTCAAATTAGAGTACCAAACCTACCATCAGCTCACAACTTTACAGCACAGTCCGAGCTGAACGAGGCAGTTTCACTTCACGCGAATGCCCATGGAGAGGACACGAATTTATATGGCCTCCCCTTATCTATGTGTAAATACTTTATTATTAATTTTGATTCCTTAAGTTTTATGACAAATTAGCGTCAAATTGGAGTACCATACCTACCATCAGCTCTCAACAGATCCGAGCTGTTTTATCATGCACTGAGTTGGCAAGGGTCAGTATCCTCTTTATGTTAGTGCCAGACAAGGGAGATTTATTTAGCAATTTCTTCTTTTGCAGAGCTTGGTTTCGAGAACTTTTTTTTGTTTTTCTAAGGTACTCTATTTTACTTTTTTTCATCTCTGTTTGGTTGATGGTGGCTGTTTCTAATATATATATATACTTACTTGTATTCATATTCATCTTAGTTTATTCATATATTATTATTATTATTATTATTATTATTATTAGCAGCAAATGTATGCACCCTCCGGGTGCAAGTATTTAAGTTTGAATATAATAAAATATCATATTAAATTAGAAAGGCTAATGAAACTGAATAAGAATGTAGATAAAAAAGATTTGGAACAGAGGGAGTATGATTGAAAAATAGAACAACTTTGAAACTAACTCTTCCATCATTTTCCCTTACTCCCGTCTTTCATTGGTAAACTTTCCTAATTTAACTGTTTAGTTAAAATAGGAAGTAAAGAATAATATTAGTTATTTCTTCTTGTTAGGGGATTTCTTTTAAGATTTATCGAAGAGAATTTTGCTCATATTCATTAAGATAAACCAAACAATTAGAAATCAATAATACTAAGCATATATTTATTGAAATCAAATTTTTAAGATAATATGCAAATTATTAGCCTTCCATTCATACTGTAAACCGCTATTTTATTGTATATATAAATACAATTGTATGTTAGTAGTATGTAGATATGGTCAACAGTATAAGTAATGTAAAACAATGTTATTAATAATTGAGGTATAGATAAAAATAAAATCATGGTAAATGTGATGTAAATAACAAAGAGAATTGTGACTTGTATAGTAATATAGTTTCGGTTACAGACAGACAAACCACAATCTCCATTATAATAAGATTTTGCAAAACAAACATCGGGAGGTTTAAAAATGTATTTTTGAAAGATATTGCTGAGTGTGGTGGAGTTTCAAAAAATCGATGTCAGAGGGGCATTATCATAAGTGAGTAAAATAATTTTTTTTTTTCTCAGACCCTGTTTTTGTTGTTTTTTTTTTTTGTATTATTTTTTGTTTTTTGTTTTTTTGGGGTTTTTTTGTTTGTTTTTTGTGTCGCTTTTCTTAATAATAAATTGATGGATAGATAGATAAGAAAAAAGAAATAGGCAGATAGTTTATTACAGTAAGTAAACAGATTTGATATACGAGAAATCTAGCAAAACGAATTAGTCGTAAGTCAAGTATAACTGCGCTGAAATTATACATTTTTTTTTTTTAAATATAGACGGCCATCTTTTCTAACATTGCAATTTCTTTTCTCTTTTTTTATCAGTCCTCGTTTATTTTTTGTATTATTTTTTTTTTTTTTTTTTTTTTTTTTTTTTCGTCTTCGGTGTGGCACTTTGTAAGTTAAGGCTCCACTGTATTGAAATTATGAAATACGATTCTGAGCTTCGTTTTTGTTTAAATATATACGCCATCTTTTACGGCATTTCAGTTTATTTATTTTTTTATTTTTTTATTTTTTCTAGCCACCACCCCATCCCCCACACACACACACACAGCGCCACATTTTTTTGTTGTCTTCGGTGTCGCTGTTCTCGGGGAACCTTAACATTTTTGCCGGCATTTCCATGCTTTTATTATGTTACAATCTGTTCTGATTGCATTTTGAAAGCTTCAAGAACTGAAACCTCTGGGAGACACAATTTGACACCGTCCCCAAATTTGGCCTCGGAACTTGAAAATTCTCCTGGAAGATCCGAATTAGTTTTGGTACCAATTAGTTCTTGGATAACAATGCCACAAAGACAACAACAACAACAAAAAAAGATAATAAGAAAGAAAAGAAAAGAATAATTAAAAACTTGCAAGATTAAACGTAAAAATGCAGATTTGTTAAAGAAGAAGAAGAAGAAGAAGAAGAAGAAGAAGAAGAAGAAGAAGAAGAAGAAGAAGAGAAGAAACTAAAAAGCGAAAGAGAAAGAAGAAGAGGACTAAAGTGAAAAAAGAAGATGAGGAGGAGGAGGAGGAGGGGGAGGAGGACTAAATAATAATAATAATAATATGTTGAGAGAAGAAGAAGAAGAAGAAGAAAGA
>JALAJA010000176.1:32500-37500 GCA_023376005.1 Doryteuthis pealeii | reverse complement strand
AAGAAAGAAAGAAAAAAGAAAGAAAGAAAGAAAGAAAGAAAGAAATGGCTGAAGAAAGAAGAAAAAAGAAAGAAAGAAAGAAAGAAAGAAAGACAAAAATGGCTGTAGAAGAAAGAAAGAAAGAAAGAAATATTCGCGAAAAACAAGAAAGACAGGAAGAAAGACTGGTTGTGAAAA
Organism: Doryteuthis pealeii; assembly: GCA_023376005.1. NCBI lineage: Eukaryota > Metazoa > Mollusca > Cephalopoda > Myopsida > Loliginidae > Doryteuthis > Doryteuthis pealeii. The sequence continues at coordinate 37,323 of JALAJA010000176.1, read as the reverse complement.
ATATAAGAATGAAATAAATAAATTGTTGTGTAAAGAAAGAGAAAGAATGAAAGAAATGAAGAAATGGCCATGAAAAGAAAAAAAAAGAAAGAAAGAAAAAGAATGAATGAATAATGAAATAAAGAAATGGTCGTGTAAAGGAAAAGAAAGAAAGAAGAAAGAAAAAAAGAAAGCAATGATTTTAAAAAGAGTGATGACAAGAAAGAAAGAAAGAAAGAAAGAAAGGGTTTGTTTAAGAAAAGCAAGGATGAAAAAAACACAAAAACGAAAGAATGAATTCATGAATGAAATAAAGAAATGGCCGTGTAAAGAAAAAAAGAAAGAAAGTAGTACGAAGAAAGAAAGAAAGATTTTTTTAAATGAGGGATGCAAAGAAAGAAAGTAAGAAAGAAAAATGAATGAATGAAAGACAGAATGAGATTGTGGTTTTAGAAAAGAAAGGATGAAAAAAAGAAAGAAAAAGAAAGAAAAAAAGAACAAAGAAATAGAAGAAAGGAAAAGGAATATGAAAGAGAGAGAAATGCAATTTTTAATGAATTCTTATCTACATTACTAACAAAAATTGGAAAAACATTACTAACAAAAATTGAAATACTCTATGACATCACTTTCTGTATTTCCGTGACCGGAAATGCATTGGAGCAGGAGCTGCACATGCGCATAGAAAATAATTGACTAAATATCAATTTTAGCGTGCTAAAAATATTGTCGTTATACGAGGGTGAGTCAAACAGTAATGCTATTTTGTTTAGGACAGGTATAATTACCAGCACAGTAATATGTATCATACCTCAAAATGAAGCTGGTCCTCTGTGGATCACATCCCTACTTCTCCACATAGTCACCGTTTCTCTCAATGTTCCACTTAGAATTAGAACATATCTCCCTGTCACGTCAAATTCTGTTGACTGTTCTTTGAGCCATTTCTGCATTACTTCCTGCAGATCTGAGGAGACTTGTTGTCACTCACACTCCAGGGAAAGACCATCAGCTTACTTTGAAGTGAAAAACTCACAAGGAGTGAAGAAATAATAATAATAATAATAATAATAATAATAATAATAATAATAATAATAATTATCCCAGCAAGAAGACCAGACCGAGTGTTGATAAACAAAAAAGAAAGAACTTGACAACTGGTGGATTTTGCAGTGCCAGCAGATCACAAGGTGAAGCTAAAGGAAAATGAAAAAATGGCCAAATATCTGGACCTTGCCAGAGAACTGAAAAAGTTATGGAATATGAAAGTGAAAGTGATACCAATTGTAGTTGGTGCACTTAGAACAGTCCCAAGAGGATTGGAAAAGGGTTTGGAAAGTTTGGAAATCAGAGGAAGGATTGAAACCATTCAGAACACTGCACTGCTGCAATCTGCCAGACTACTCAAAAGAGTCCTGGAGACCTGAGGAGACTTGCTGTCACTCAGACTCCAGTGAAAGACCGTCAGCAAATGCTGATGTGAAAACTCAAAAAGAGCAAATAATAATAATAATAATAATAATAATAATAATAATAATAATAATAATTAAGCTCTGGAAAAGAATTTCAGTGAATTGGAAATCAGAAACCTGGTGAGACTTGCTGTCCTTCAGCCTCCAGTAAACCAGCGGCTACGGCAGGTGTGAAAAACTCGGAATAATAATAATAATAATAATAATAATAATAATAATAATAATAATAATAATTTGATATCAGAGGAAGAATTGAGACTATCCAGACTACAGCATTATTGAGATCGGCTGGAATACTCAGAAGAGTCACGGAGACCTGAGGAGACTTGATGTCACTCAGCCTCCAGTGAACCACCGGCTACGACTGGTGTGAAAAACTCACAATAATAATAATAATAATAATAATAATAGTAATAATCGTTGTAATCTGTTCGGTTTCAATGAGATTTTCCAGCCATCTATTGGTTGTAGATTCTGATGAATATCTCGAGTGTTTTTGTAATCATTGCCAGTTCAGAACTATTTTCTCTGTCGACTCACTCTTCCGCGGCCGGCGGCGTACGGCATCTTTGGCCTTATCTGCAGGCAGACCACATTAAATATTCATACGACCTGATGATGCCGGCACAAAAGAAGAAAAATATAAATACATATAAATACATAAGCAAGTAAATGAATGAACAGAAAGGAAATGTTGAAATAAACAATAGACAAACAAGAAAAAAATAAACACCATATATATATATATATATATATATATATATATATATATATGGTAATCGTGTAATGAACAGGGTTATGGACTGGAATTTGGAATGTGAGGGTGAACACACGGGAATAAGGAATAAGGAAAATAAGGAATCATTATTACAAATTTATATTTAAAAACAAACAAAAAAGCACGATAGATGGATACGGTGGAAAATAGGTGAAGGCAAGGGAAAAGAATTGCGATATATATATATATATATATATATATATATATATATATATATATATATATATATGAAGAGAGAGAGAGAGGGGGGGAAATACAAAAAAAACAGAAAAGGAAATAGAAAGAAAAGAAAAGACAATACGCATTGACCTTTTTGAGATTTTTATCACGTAAATTTATACCAAACTACTATAACTAATAGTTTATTATAATAATTATGACTAATAACTAGGCACTGGCAAAAAAATTGGATACTACGAGTTTGTCTAAATCGATAAGTAGTAACATAATGACCATCATTAAAAAAAGAAAAATATCACATATGCAGTTTATTTTTAAAAGATTTAAAACGATTTGTTTTGGTCAATTTCGACGCGATCCGCCATTCTGTCTCTTTTTCAAGGGTTTTAAGCGCTTGTTTACAATTTTAATATAACATTCGCGATTGCAAAAAAAATTACCAAAAATCAGGTAATTATCCGATTTTAATGAAATTTTCAGTATTGATATATCAATTAATGAACTTTATAATGCATCAGGTATTTTATTTCAAAACTTTAATTTAGTATTTTTGCTATGAAAAATTAATATATAAAATTCATTTAAAATAAAAATATTCGGATTTTAATTTTAAAATGTTAGATTTTTAAATTTTAGACATAAATATCTATTTAATGCAAACCTTATTTTAGTCAATCAAAGTATACGTTTTGAAGAAAAACTCTATTGAAAATGTAGCCCCCCTCCCCCTTTTTAAGCAGAAAAAATATCGATGTATAATTTGTTCTTTTATAAGATAATAGCCAATTAAATAATTATCGAAATGAGTAAAAAAGAAATCTCCCCAAAAATTAATTATTTATTATTTTTTAACATTTTATTTTCCGATTTTCGGTACTTATTTTCTTATAAAATATTCCACTTAAATTTTTTTTTTCTATTTACAACTTCGGTCTTTTATGTTTTTATTTCTACTGTAATTAGTATCAATCAAGGACCAACTTGCCAATATTTTACACTCCCAAAGTAAGGGGGGGGGGTCAAAATTAAGTGAACTGAAAAAAATCAGAATGATTTTAAATAAAATAAATAATGTATTATAAAGATCATTTATTGATAGATAAACATTGACAATTTCATTAAAATCCGATAATTCCCTGATTTTTGGTAAATTATTTTCTATAGCGGGGGCTAAAGTCATTTTGTCAAAAACACAATTTAGGCTCATTTTGCCAGTGCCTACTAATAACTAATTATTATAAATAATATACAAGTATAACTAGTACGAGGGTGAATATTTACCACGTACCCCACATGTACGAGTTAGCCACAAGGCCCTATTAATGTGGGACCTCACACGATCCGAAACTCATGAGAGGCGGACGCAAAAAATGCGTTGATACTGTTGGCATTTCCACTCAAGGGGGCACTCAGGCACCGGTCAATAAACCAAGCCCTGTCCCATTAAATCGAAGGGACAGGTGTTGCCCGGGATATGCCCCCCCCCCCTGGGATCAACGATGTAGGTTTACGCGATCAAAAAGTAATGTCTTTTTCTTTCTTTCATTTTTTTTTATAAAACTAAGGCCTACATTGAGACCCTATCGAGGCTCAGAGTAAAACTCCGACGAATAAGACCCAACTTTCCAATCGACAAGGTCCTCGTTGTGCATGACAATGTCCGACCACACACAAACACAACGTAATTATTTATCATATACAGTTTTGTTATGCAAATTATTCACACCATATACGATGTAAACATTTATTTCTTATTGATATATAACATACATTGCAGGATTTTGAACACATCTATAATATGGGATGTTTTGAGACAAATCTATTTCAGCTAAGACCATTTGAAAACTTAGTCAACTTTACGAACTGTCTTGCACAATATTTTCAGAAGACCAGAAGTTATTAATTACGGGTCCATCGCTCCCACAGTCTTGAGAAATAATTGTTTGTATTCTTTTGTTATTTGAATATAAATGTTGTTGAGTTTGAAGAAGAAAAAGAGTCATTGTTTTTTATGTGGCCACTAGGCCGCCGTTAACCTTGGAAATCAGTTTCTATAGCAGATTTCTAGTCGTTTGAGACCTGAACACAAAGTGGGCATTCGGATAGACTTTCAGCAGATATAGAGACCCTGCAATCCTTGGTTGATGCAGAAAATCCGATCTTGACGGGCAATTTCGGAAATTCTGTGAGCCCTTTAGCTCAGTAGCGACCGACGGGTTATAACTAAATAGAGTAATAGTAGTAGTAATAATAATAGTAATAATAATAATAGTAGTAGTAGTAGTAATAATAGAAATAATAATAATAATAATAATAATAGTAAAGTACTTGTGATGATGATAGTAGTAATAGTAGTAGTAGTAGAGAAACTGGTTCATGTCACCTTAATAGTTGATAAATGAAATGCTAATTAA
>JALAJA010000176.1:20000-25000 GCA_023376005.1 Doryteuthis pealeii | reverse complement strand
GCGATTGGTATACGCGAAGGCGTCAAAAATGTTGTGACGCCGTTTTTAGAGACACCATTGATTAAAATTCGACGAAAGTATTAATTGTCTGAATTTTTTGCGAAAAGTAGAAGAAAAGGAGGAAAAAAAACAAAAAACAAACGAAACCATAAAGTAACTAGGATTGTGTTTTTGTTTTTTGGAATACGTTTTTTTTAATTTACTCTTATTGTTTATTTCCTATCTTAATCCTATATATATATATGTATATATATATATATATATATATATATATATATATAAGGGTTTTGTAATTTTCTTGAAGCAATTGTGTTTATATTGGTCGATTGATTTTGAAGGCTATTACAATACAAGTGTAAAAAAAATAAGGGCAACTATGGTGTTGTTTGTTAACCTCTAATTTTTTATTCTTAATATTTCGAAGATTAAAAATTATCATCTACAGAATATTTTCCGAAATTGAAGCTTTTATGGACGGTCGCTAGCAACAGCTTCAATTTGCGAATATCTTCTGTAGAAGAGATTTTTTTATCTCGAAATATAAAAAAAAAGAAAAAAAAAAGAGGTTAACAAACAACACCATAGTTACCTTATTTTTCTTTTACACTTGCATTGTTGATAGCCTTAAAAACACAACCACCAAACCTATATATATATATATATATTGTATTAGTTATTATGTATAATATATGTATATATAAATATATACACTATAGTGAGAGATAGTCACAGTTTCAGCTTTTGCTGGATGGCGTACCAAAGCAGTATTATTGCTTAGAGTGCTCAATATAAAATAGAGCTGTTATATAATATAATAAAATAAATACACCTGATGATTGCATCGCATGAAAACAATATGGTCGTGAATGTTCCTTTGTCACCTAATAAATAGATATGTAAAACACTTATATATTTATTTTTATTATATCACACACACACACACCACCACACACACACACACACACACATGATATACGTATATATATTATAGATATATTATATATATATAATATATATTATAAAAAAAAGGAGTCTGCAAAAAGTATTTTGTTCTCAGAAATTTAAAAAAATTCTTTTTGTTTTACATATGCAACACGTGTTTCAGATCTGGTATCTTCTTCAGGCTTTGATTGATAATATATATATATATAATTGATAGATTGAAATGCATGGGTATTTTAATGTCGAGACGGGCTAAAGATTTGTTTACCATTTTCATATTCCATTTTTTTTAATGTCACCGACTTTTAAATGTGAATTACTAATAGTGCCTTACATAGGGGATAACATTTTTGTGGAAAAAAAGATAATAAAAATTTTAAAAGGAAAAGAACAAGAAATATCCACGGAACAGAAAGAAAGAAAGAAAGAAGAGAAAAGAAGAAATATAAGAGAAAGAAGATAAGAAAGATAAGAAAGAAAGAAAGAAAGAAAACAAAAGAAAAATGCTTGTTAGCAAAAAGAGAAAGAAAAAAGCATGTTCCATGAACAAGGAGGAGAGAAAGAAGAAAAGAAAGAACAGATAAGAAAGAATATTCGCCGGTCCGGGCTGTGCGGTAATACGTTTAAGTAAAATAAGAAAAAAGGAAGAAGAAAAGAACTGGGTCGTGAAAAAATATAAGAATGAATTTGTAAATGAAATAAATAAATTGTTCTGTAAAGAAAGAGAAAGAATGAAAGAAATTAAGAAATGGTCATGAAAAGAAAGAAAGAAAAAAAAGAATGAATAATGAAATAAAGAAATGGTCGTGTAAAGGAAAAGAAAGAAAGAAGAAAGAAAAAAAGAAAGCAATGATTTTAAAAAGAGTGATGACAAGAAAGAATGAAAGAAAGAAAGAAAGAATGAAAGAAAGAAAGAAAGAAAGAAAGAAAGAAAGAAAGAAAGAGTTTGTTTAAGAAAAGCAAGGATGAAAAAAACACAAAAACGAAAGAATGAATTCATGAATGAAATAAAGAAATGGCCGTGTAAAGAAAAAAAGAAAGAAAGTAGTACGAAGAAAGAAAGATTTTTTAAATGAGGGATGCAAAGAAAGAAAGTAAGAAAGAAAAATGAATGAATGAAAGACAGAATGAGATTGTGGTTTTAGAAAAGAAAGGATGAAAAAAAGAAAGAAAAAGAAAGAAAAAAAGAACAAAGAAATAGAAGAAAGGAAAAGAAATATGAAAGAGAGAGAAATGCAATTTTTAATGAATTCTTATCTACATTACTAACAAAAATTGGAAAAACATTACTAACAAAAATTGAAATAGTCTATGACATCACTTTCTGTATTTCCGTGACCGGAAATGCATTGGAGCAGGAGCTGCACATGCGCATAGGAAATATTGACTAAATATCAATTTTAGCGTGCTAAAATATTGTCGTTATAACGAGGGTGAGTCAAACAGTAATGCATTTTGTTTAGGACAGGTATAAATTACCAACACAGGAACATGTATCATACATCAAAATGAAGCTGGTCTCTATGGGATCACATCCCTACTTTCCACATAGGTGATTCAAAAGTAATGCTATTTTGTTTAGGACAGGTTATAATTACCAACACAGGAACATGTATCATACATCAAAATGAAGCTGGTCCTCTGTGGATCACATCCCTACTTCTCCACATAGTCACCGTTTCTCTCAATGTTCCACTTAGAATTAGAACATATCTCCCTGTCACGTCAAATTCTGTTGACTGTTCTTTGAGCCATTTCTGCATTACTTCCTGGAGATCTGAGGAGACTTGTTGTCACTCACACTCCAGGGAAAGACCATCAGCTTACTTTGAAGTGAAAAACTCACTAGGAGTGAAGAAATAATAATAATAATAATAATAATAATAATAATAATCCCAGCAAGAAGACCAGACCTAGTGTTGATAAACAAAAAAGAAAGAACTTGACAACTGGTGGATTTTGCAGGTGAAGCTAAAGGAAAATGAAAAAATGGACAAATATCTGGACCTTGCCAGAGAATTGAAAAAAATATGGAATATGAAATTGAAAGTGATATTAATTGTAGTTTGTGCACTTAGAACAGTCCCAAGAGGATTGGAAAAGGGTCTGGAATGTTTGGAAATCAGAGGAAGGATTGAAACCATTCAGAACACTGCACTGCTGCAATCTGCCAGAATACTCAGAAGAGTCATGGAGACCTGAAGAGACTTGCTGTCACTCAGACTCCAGTGAAAGGCCGTCAGCAAATGCTGATGTGAAAACTCAAAAGAGTTGAGATCGGCTGGAATACTCAGAAGAGTCGCGGAGACCTGAGGAGACTTGATGTCACTCAGCCTCCAGTGAACCACCGGCTACGACTGGTGTGAAAAACTCACAATAATAATAATAATAATAATAATAATAATAATAATAATAATCGTTGTAATCTGTTCGGTTTTCAAATGAGATTTTCCAGCCATCTATTGGTTGTAGATTCTGATGAATATCTCGAGTGTTTTTTGTAATCATTGCCAGTTCAGAACTATTTTCTCTGTTCGACTCACTCTTCCGCGGCCGGCGGCGTACGGCATCTTTGGCCTTATCTGCAGGCAACCACATTAAATATTCATAACGACCTGATTGATGCCGGCACAAAAGAAGAAAATATAAATATAAATACAATAAGCAAGTAAATGAATGAACAGAAAGGAATAAAAACATATAACAACAAAAAAAACAAAACAAATAAATATATATATATATATATATATATATATATATATATATATAATATATACTATATGGTAATCGTGTAATGAAGAGGTTATGGACTGGAATTTGGAATGTGAGGGTGAACACACGGGAATAAGGAATAAGAAAATAAGGAATCATTATTACAAAATTTATATTTAAAACAAACAAAAAAAGCACGATAGATGGATACGGTGGAAAATAGGTGAATACAAGGGAAAAGAATTGCGATACTATATATATATATATATATATATATATATAATATTATATTATATATATTCAAGAGAGAGGGGGAATACAAAACAAAACAGAAAAGGAAATAGAAAGAAAAGAAAAGACAATACGCATTGACCTTTTTGAGATTTTTATCACCGAAATTTATACCAAACTACTATAACTAATAGTTTATTATAATAATTATGACTAATAACTAGACACTGGCAAAAAAATCGGATACTACAAGTTTTAAAACGAATTAAAAATAATTAAATCTATTATTTAAGGTCAAACTTTGTCTAAATCGATAAGTAGTAATATAATAACCATCATTAAAAAAAGAAAAGTATCATTACATATGCAGTTTATTTTTAATACATTTAAAAGGATTTGCTTTGGTCAATTTCGACGCGATCTGCCATTCTGTCTCTTTTTCAAGGGTTTTAAACGCTTGCTTACAATTTTAATATAACATTCGCGATTGGAAAAAAGATTACCAAAAATCAGGTAATCATCCGATTTTAATGAAATTTTCAGTATTGATTTATCAATTAATGAATTTTATAATGCATCAGTTATTTTATTTCAAAACTTTAATTTAGTATTTTTGCTATGAAAAATTAATATATAAAATTCATTTAAAATAAAAATATTCGGATTTTAAATTTAAAATGTTATATTTTTAGATTTTAGAAATAAATATCTATCTAATGCAAACCTTATTTTAGTCAATCAAAGTATTCGTTTTGAAGAAAAACTCTATTGAAAATGTAGCCCCTCCCCCTTTTTTAAGCAGAAAAAATATCGATGTATAATTTTTTCTTTTATAAGATAATAGCCAATTAAATAATTATCGAAATGTGTAAAAAAAAATCTCCAAAAAATTAATTATTTATTATTTTTTAACATTTTATTTTCGGTACTTATTTTCTTATAAAATATTCCACTTAATTTTTTTTTTCTATTTACAACTTCGGTCTTTTATCTTTTTATTTCTACTGTAATTAGAACATATTCAAAATCAATCGGCTGGTCACGTCAAGCCCTAGCACCTATATGATTTTCCCAACCCTATTGCCCTTATGGCAAGCCCCAACCCCTTTTTATCA
>JALAJA010000176.1:5000-12500 GCA_023376005.1 Doryteuthis pealeii | reverse complement strand
TGACATGCAATACTCCACTTTGGCCCTATCTTGGGCTAGACGGGCGGTCGGAGAGGCCCCCTCCGATCAATCAGCTGCTCACGTCAAGCCTTATAACCTATATGATTTTCCCAGCCCTATTGCCCTTATGGCAAGCCCCAGCCCCTTTTTATCATATGGGTGCTAGAAGGCGGTGACTGAGGGTCTACATGTCCTGGGAATGACGTTAAACTCTATCTGATGGTGAGGTTCCAGTTTTGGAGGTTTGGGGAATGTGGAGTACCCCTTCATCACCATTGCTCCCTGGTCCACTCTGACCCGGAGTGGTAGTACCTGTTAGGGTCCCATCTATGGGTTAAATAGAAAAATGTATTTATAAAAAAAAATAGTATTATCCATTAAGAATTGATTTATTTCAGAACTTTATCGGCATTAAATGACCCACTGAGGTTGATATGCCGTAAAACAAAACAAACCAAACAAACCAATCATCTTTCTTGTGTCAAAACCTCGGTACATCAATCTGTCCAAAAACTCCATTGTTTCATCACTCCATAGTACTTGTTCCCAAAATCAATTTTCTTTGTCCAAGAACGATTTGGCAATATTAAACTGAGCACCAATGTGACATTGGCCGTGGGTGGCGACCCGTGATGCTTAAGGACGGAACCCTGTTGGTTAAGCTGTCCATGATAGACAACATTACACTTTGGCCCTTACTTAGGCTAGACTGGCGGTCGAAGAGGAACTCTCCGATCAATCGACTGGTTACATCAAGCCCTAGCACCTATATGATTGTCCCAACTCTATTGCCTTTATGGCAATATCCGACACTTTTATCATATCTAGAAGGCAGTGGCTGAGGGACTTCATGTCATTGAATGACGTTAAACTCTATCTGATGATGAGGCTCCAGTTCTGGAGGTTTGGGGAATGTTGAGCACCCCTTCATCACCATTGCTCCCTGGTCCACTCTATTGCCCTTATGGCAATACCCAACCCTTTTTATATCTAATATTTTATCATATCTAGAAGGCAGTGGCTGAGGGACTTCATGTTGAATGACGTTAAACTCTATCTGATGGTGAGGCTCCAGTTTTGGAGGTTTGGGGAATGTGGAGCACCCCTTCATCACCATTGCTCCCTGGTCCACTCTGACCCGGAGTGGTAGTACCTGTTAGGGTCCGATCTATGGGTTAAATAGAAAACATGAGTTTATAAACAAAATTGATTATCCATTAAGAATGAATTTATTTCAAAACTTTGTCGGCATTAAATAACCCACTGAGTTCTAAAATATAAAAAAGTTAGAGTGGTGAGCTGAAATAAATGGAAATTTTGATTTTTAAATTAAAAAAATAGTGTTCAGGCATGAAACCTCTGTAGATAGATAGATTTTTATTTCATGAATAGTTTCTTACAAAAAAGATTTTACTTATACTGATTATTCTAAAATGAAAGTATTAATAAAAAATGTTTTTGTTTGATTTGTTATTTAATTCGCTGTAAAAAATAATTCAATATATGAAAACACATACAATTTCATATCTAGAAAGATTGTTTTATTTTCTTTCTAACCAAATGTATATTTTTTAAGACAGGAACCGAAATATGCGATAAATAAGATTTGATTTTACGTTAAAATTTAGTATGAAATTTTTAGAATGAAACATATCATACTATGAATGCTGTCCTAAGCAAAATATAATTTTTTTTTTACCTCGCTGTAAAAATAATTCAATGGATAAAAACACATACAAATTACATATTTAGAAAGATTATTTTCTTTTCTTTCTAACCATATAAATATTTTTATTTAAATATTGAACCGAAAATAGGCGAGAAAAGAAATTCGACTTCGTTAAAATTTAGTCTGAAAAAAAAGCCATACTTATTAGTTTATTTCAATGAGGAAAATTAATTCCATATATAAAGAAATTGAATTCTAATACTGAATACTGAACATAGTGGTTTTATAAAACTGGGTTTAATAAGAAATTATTTGCTGTTACTGATTTCTCATGTCATTCTCAAACGCATCAAAAGCAGTCCTATGTATAATGTTATATAGAAATCAATTAGAATAACATTGAAATAAGTGTAATATTTTTATATTCGTTCTTATTTAGTTTCTTTAATTTTTCTAATTCAATATAATATTTTATTACATTAAAACTTAAATACTTCCGCCCTGTGGGGCGCGTACTTTTGTTGTATAGATAACCACGACATCCGTTTGGGAGGGTTTTAACTCTTTATAGTAAAAATCATTTCTAATGCATTTTTATGGTAAACATCATTTCAAGTGCATTTTTATAGTAAAAATCATTTACAATGCATTTTTATAATAAGCATCATTTCAAGTGCATTTTTATGGTAAACATCATTTCAAGTGCATTTTCATAATAAAAATCATTTCCAGTGCATTTTTGTAGTAAAAATCATTTCCAATGCATTCTCATGGTAAACATCATTTCCAGTGCATTTTTAAAGTAAAAATCATTTCCAATGCATTTTTATAGTAAATATCATTGTCCAATTCATTTTCATAGTAAAAATCATTCCCAATGCATTTTTATAGTAAATATCATTGTCCAATGCATTTTTATAGTAAAAATCATTTCCAATGCATTTTCATAGTAAAATTCATTTCCAATGCATTTTTATAGTAAAATTCATTTCCAATGCATTTTTATAGTAAAAATCATTTCCAATGCATTTTTATAGTAAAAATCATTTTCAATGCATTTTTATAGTAAAAATCAAATCCAATGCATTTTCATAGCAAAAATCATTTCCAATGCATTTTTTACTTCAATTGTTTCCCCATAAAGTGAAATTGTTCCCGTCGAGTCCTTCTAAGCGTGAGGTAACCCTTCTAGTGGCAAATTCGGATCACTTTCTAGATAAGGGATTAATTAGATATAAGAGGAAGATTGGTAAATCCAGGTTCTATTCACAAGAGACTTTGTATCTCCTTTTGTTACCAAGGTTTTGTCATTTCTCTGGAACGATTATAATGGACTGTCACCTGAATCGTGAACACATGGGTATTGCGGGCTATAATCATTAAACTTCGTTTGACAGGTTCCAGGATAAATAAGTCCAGACATGCAGTTAAGACAGTAATTTCTTCCTCTAGCGTCTCTCAGACAAAATAGGGTGTGGACTTTATTAAAATTTAGTCTATGTTAGTCTCCACCAATTTTCCTTTATACAAAGAAACGCACTCAGTTATTGTACAGAATCTTTCTTTTATATATAATGATATAATCTTATATATATATTATATATATATATATATATTATATATATATATATTATATATGAAAATAAGTAAACAAACAATGTGTTCATTTTTGATATGGCCTTTTTAGCCGACAATCTTTGGAGGATATGTGCTTAATTGAAGTCATACCTAATTTTGAAAATTAACTAGTTAATAATTAATGAATTTAGGCGGGCATATATGTTCAAATGTAAGGCTAAACAAATCGAGAAAATGTCAATCTCTGTACATAGGTCGAAATGTGCATACAGGGATTGACATTTTCTCGATTTGTTTAGCTTACATTTTAACAAATATGCCCGCCTAAATTCATTAATTACTAACTAATTAATTTTCAAAATTAGGTATGACTTCAATTAAGCACATATCCTCCATATATATATATATATATATATATATATATATATATATATATATATATATATATATATAAAGGCAGTTTGTATGTATGGAGGTGCGTGACATAATGGTTAGAGTAGTGGGTAATGGACTCGTCGACCCGAGTTAAAATCCTAGACAAGGCTGTTTGCATCTCACATAGCGCTAATACCCTTGGGAAAGGTATGAATCCATGTATTCTCCCTCCAGCTATGAGTAAAATAGTAGGGCAGACTGGGCTCTTTAACCTTGGGTAGGTAACCAATCTAGGAGAAGGAAAACTCTGAATTAAAAAATCCTGAGGTCAGTCGTTGATTGGGTTTGTGGAATGGTCTAACACAAACCTTCACCACTATAAAAAAACACTGTGTTGGTTGTTCACTGAATGAACACTCATGCGTCGAAAATCGACGAGAGAATCCATTTATTTGTATGTATGTATGTATGTATGTCCGGCGGAAACTTCGAAAATAAAACAATTAACGACAAAGTTAATACATATACGCATTAAATATCATCAGGGCTTGGTTTTTTGAGGAAAAATAATAAAGATTTGATTTATATTAGTGAAGATAAGTAAAAGATAAAATTTAAATGATAACAACATGGATTTTTTTTTTTGCGTTTAATATTTTAAATAGTAGACATTAACATTTCTTTTCAGAGTAGCTGGATCAATGCAAGGTCTATTTTTTTACATAGGCATTTAAATGGGGCATCCCACGAGGATTCAACTCACGATTCAGTAATAATGGATCTGCAGGACTAACTTTAAAATCCCCGCTCTACCCAGGCGACCCGTATAGCCGCTGCTAGTACATATATAAAGGGCAGTTTGTATGTATGTCCGGCGGAAACTAAGAAAATAAAACAATTAATGACAAAGTAAATATATATACACATTCACTATCACTATATCTTGGTTTTTGAGCAAAAATAATGAAGATTTCATTTATATTCGTGAAGATAATTAAAAGTATAAAATTTAAATGATAACAACATAGAATTTTTATTTCATTAGATTGTTACAAAAATAATGGCTGATTGAAGTTCTCGGTTTTGAAATGTCATTTTAACATAGAATTTGTAATTTATTTCAGGTGAATCTTTGCATATATAATAATTAATGTGTGCTCAAAAATAAAATTTAATTCATTTTCAGATAGAAAGTATTTTTGAAAAATAGGGGCCTTCCAAGATGAACATGCCTAAACATGACCTTAGAGCTATAATTGTTTACTAAGGATTATTAATATTAGTTACTTGAAACCATATAACTGTGAGCAAATTATTTGTATTAAGAATAGTTACTTGAAGCTATAATTGTTTACTAGGTATTATTATTATTAGTTACTTGAAATCATATGTGTGCAAATTAATTGTGTAAAGAATGGTTACTTGAAGCTATAATTGTTTACTAAGGAATATTATTATTAGTTACTTGAAACCATATAACTGTGTGCAAATTATTTGTTTTAAGAATAGTTACTTGAAGCTATAATTGTTTACTAAGGATTATTTTTATTAGTTAATTGAAACCATATGTGTGCAAATTATTTGTGTGAAGAATAGTTACTTGAAGCTATAATTGTTTACTAAGGATTATTTTTATTAGTTAATTGAAACCATATGTGTGCAAATTATTTGTGTGAAGAATAGTTACTTGAAGCTATAATTGTTTACTAACGATTATTATTATTAGTAACTTGAAACCATATAACTGTGGGAAAATTATTTGTGTGAAGAATAGTTACTTGAAGCTATAATTGTTACTAAGGATTATTATTATTAGTTACTTGAAACCATATAACTGTGAGCAAATTATTTGTATAAAGAATAGTTACTTTAAGGTATAATTGTTTAATAAGGATTATTATTATTAGTTACTTTAAACCATCTAACTGTGTGCAAATTATTTGCATTAAGAATAGTTACTTGTAGCTATAATTGTTTTAATAAGGATTTTTATTAGTTATTTGAAACCACGTAATTGTGTGCAAATTATTTGTATTAATAGTACTTACTTGGAGCTAAAACTGATTACTAAGGATTATTATTAGATACTTGAAACCATATAACTGTGAGCAAATTATTTATATAAAGAATAGTTACTTGAAGCTATAATTGTTTATTACGGATTTTTATTTATTAGTTAATTGAAACCATGTAACTATGAGCAAATTATTTGTTTGAAGAATAGTTACTTGAAGCTAGAATTTTGTACTAAGGATTATTATTAGATACTTGAAACCATATAACTCTGAGGAAATGATTTATATAAAGAATAGTTACTTGCATTGTTTATTAACGGTTATTATTATTAGTTAATTGAAACCATGTAACCGTGGGAAAATTATTTCTGATAAGAATAGTTACTTGAAGCTATAATTGTTTACTAATGTTTATTTTTATTAGTTACTTGAAACCATATAACTGTGTGCAAATTATTTGTATTAAGAATAGTTACTTGAAGCTATAATTATTTACTAAGAATTATTTTTATTAGTTAATGTAAACCATGTAACTGTGGGAAAATTATTTCTGATAAGAATAGTTACTTGAAGCTATAATTATTTACTAATAATTATTGTTATTAGTTACTTGAAACCATCTAACTGTGTGCAAATTATTTGTATTAAGAATAGTTACTTGAAGCTATAATTATTTACTAAGTATTATTATTATTAGTTTAAAGCATATAACTGTAAATTATTTGTATTAAGAATAGTTACCTGAAGCTATAATTGTTTACTAAGGATTATTATTATTAGTTACTTGAAACCATATAATTGTGAGCAAATTATTTGTATTAAGAATAGTTACTTGAAGTAATAATTGTTTACTAAGGATTATTATTATTAGTTACTTGAAACCATATGTGTGCAAATTATTTGTGTGAAGAATGGTTACTTGAAGCTATAATTGTTTACTAAGGATTATTATTATTAGTTACTTGAAACCATATAACTGTGTGCAAATTATTTGTTTTAAGAATAGTTACTTGAAGCTATAATTGTTTATTACGGATTATTATTATTAGTTAATTGAAACTATGTAACTGTGGGAAAATTATTTCTGATAAGAATAGTTACTTGAAACTATAATTATTTACTAATAATTATTGTTATTAGTTACTTGAAACCATGTAACTGTGAGCAAATTACTTGTATTAAGAATTTTTACTTGAAACTATAATTATTTACTAAGTATTATTATTATTAGTTTAAAGCATATAACTGTAAATTATTTGTATTAAGAATAGTTACTTGAAGCTATAATTGTTTACTAAGGATTATTATTATTAGTTACTTGAAACCATATGTGTGCAAATTATTTGTGTGAAGAATGGTTACTTGAAGCTATAATTGTTTACTAAGGATTATTATTATTAGTTACTTGAAACCATATAACTGTGTGCAAATTATTTGTTTTAAGAATAGTTACTTGAAGCTATAATTGTTTATTACGGATTATTATTATTAGTTAATTGAAACTATGTAACTGTGAGAAAATTATTTCTGATAAGAATAGTTACTTGAAGCTATAATTATTTACTAAGTATTATTATTATTAGTTGAAAGCATATAACTGTATATTATTTATATTATTATATTATTTTATATTATTTATATTATTATACTTGAAAGTATAATTGATAACAAAAGAATATTATTATTAGGTACTTGAAACAATATGATTGGTGCAATTTATTTCTGTTAAAAATAGTTACCTGAAGTTATAATCGTTTACTAAGGATTATTATGATTAATTACTTGGGTTTTCTATTAATTATTTGGTTACTAAGTAGTATTACGATTAGTTACTTTAAACCATATAACTTAGTGCAAATAAAT